>JZLH01S0101663.1:162989-177331 GCA_001188425.1 Eucidaris tribuloides
ATTTCGCGAAAAATCCACCAGTAAACAATGCGAGGTTATGAAGTTTTCAAAGTTTTAATTTTGAGACGTCAATGGCGAGGTGCCATATGTCATGTAATATAAATTCAAAATTGCCTTTTTTTTTAATGTTATGTAATTAAATGGTTTTGTTTTCGTACGAGCCTGATAATTTTCTGATATTGATGTACAGTAAAATCGTTTTTCAAATTTCTAAGGAACCGACACTTTTATGAATTCGTATGGGACGCTGCTGTGGATAGTGACATCACAAATTGTAAATTTTTCAAATTCATAATTCTGGTTATTCCTTTGCGTGGATTTGCCGCCAAAACTTTCCATAAATATGTTTCTCTTATTGTTTGCTCTTAGTTTTAAACAATTAACGTCCAGGGTGGACCTTGCCCATTTAAAAGCGAGAGCAACCTGTGCTTTTTCGATTTGATTTTGAAATATTGGTTGTTGCGTATCCACCCGTTAATGAATTACTTTTTTGCAAATCCTGTCATCATTGATATGTTGCTTATAAGTTTATCATTTTTTCTATCATTTCATTTTTGGCTTTAACGAGGTCAATACCGCTTTGCCATATCTCATTTTACGGAAGTCATTCACAAACAATTTTAGTCGAAGAGAGCTCGTAATAAGTTAAAAAAAAATTACTTGTTTCTGTTCGTATTGTGCAAGAATATTACATTTGTAATAAAAGCAATAGTGTAGGTGTTGCATTTTTGATGGTAATATACAGCTTGCGTAGCAGGGGACGTTGGTGTTGTTTTCCTGCACACAGTACACAGGACTACGTGGACATTTAAATGTCATCCCGGTCAAAAACATTATTATATTCATGGTGATTTAATCACTAAATGGGCAGGCAATTTTCAACTTTTCACAACTACTTCTATAATCTGCTGTCCAACAATGAAGACTTGTTTGTTTTACTACAATCAAAAGAACAAATGATAGACATTTTGAAGTAAATTATTATTTTTTAGATGAAACAGACAAGGAAAATAGTAGCCATGCGGTTGTTGGGAGACGTCCACTGTCTGACGTGTCTTCTATTTCAGTTGAAAAGCGGGGAATTACTCCAGCTGACTATTATTTCCTGGGGGGGTATCACGTATATTGGGTATAGGGGATGCTGCCGGGGGCAGGGTGACTTTTTTCCAAGAAGTGCTTAGACATGGGGTCCCCTTTATCCAAGAATCCTTAGCATATGTTCCCATTTTTTTAATTTTCAAATTAAATTAAGATTCGCGCCTAAACACTCACAATTTTCCCATTTTTTCGCGCGCTTCGGCGCAGAAACGATGCTTTAATTGTTCGGGTGCGCTGTTGCACGCAACATTTTGTGAAAACCTTACAACAATGGTGCCTATTTTCCCTTAGCATGTGGGTCTGAGTCGGAGTTCTCAACGGCACACCCCGTCGACTATAATTTGAGTACACCCCTCCCCCCCCTCCGTATTGTGTAGTAACCTTCCAATTAGCGGTTATATAACTATAAACGGCTATAAAAGAATATCTTCAAAAGTTCTGGAAGTATGTTTTGGAAATGACGAAAATAGTGTTGTCAAAAATGTCAAACTTCTCCAGTACGAATGTCGCCCAATCGACTTAGTCTGGTTTGATTCTACAATGCGAACATGGCAGCAAGATATCTCCCAATCTTTGGATTCTATGGGCGTCGAAGTGACTGTCTGGAACCGGTTCCAAGTGCTGACAAAAGAAGAAGGCTCTTGCACTCTGCAAGTCGTTGAATCCCTGCTTTGTCAGGCATAGAATGTTGCCCGTTGCCGAACAATATGTCGTTGAGCTTGCCAGTCTAGATGAATGGACTCTGAAAACTGAGAGCGAGCTGGCCCAAATAATCCCGATCGATTGCCAATTTGAAGCCAATGTCTTCAGGGACCACAGCGCAGCCAAAGCAGATTGGTGGAAGAGCGTGTCGGTGTGGGCCGAGGCACCGAAATTTAGTCGGCTTAGACCTCAAAAGGACAGACTAGATTGGGTCCGATCAGGGTAAATGAGATCATTCGACAGTTCTTTTGGGGCACCTTGGAGATTGCGGGTCAGACCGACTTGAGAGCAAAGAAGCTAGTTTGTTACCTTGGTTGAAGAGAGAGACAATGCTCACTAATGTGTGAGCTGCTGCTCAGCTGTGAAGGCTGATACAGTTTCACAACGGGATTGTTTTGTTTTTATCGATTATTGCCATCAGTTTCGGCAACTCCACCCTCAAAGCCGCCTAGCTCACTAAGCAGAGAGGAGATCGAAGAGATTTAAGACAGGTGTGGATGTAATTTGTGATACTTTCGCATTTACACTCGTTCGCGTAGAGTTCAAACAGAGCAAAGTTTAATAATTACACTTTGATACCAGGACCAAACGTTTGTCTGTTAACCATGATTAACTCCGGGGTGAGGGGGCAAATTTGACTCCTGTAGTAACTGCACCATACCACTGCATTATTAAAATTCCATTTTATGATTTTTTGCTTTATTTTTATAGACAGTGTATAGTTTTGGAAATGAGAGATAAAAAAATTTTGTTTTTGCGTTTTATAGAAATTCACACTCTTGAAACGCTTCAGTTTTGTGGATGGTTAAAATGAAAGTCGGGTATAGATGGAAAACATTTTGCCATGTGAGTGATGAAAAATAACTTCACCATTTTATTCCAGATAACCAATTTTCAATAGGCTTCAGTGTTGTTTTCTGATGTCTATCATGCCTTACCTAAACACAACATCACCTTGTTGAGAAAGAATAATAAAACATGTCTCAGCGCAACAAATTACTATACTTGGCCAGTCACTCTTAAAATCCCGGGTCAGACTGACTCTGAAAAGCGATCAGATTGGGGGCACACTCGAAAAAAAAATGTCGTTTTCAACACAATTGTGGGTCAAGCGTGACCAAAATTTAAGTCATCTGACTTGGATTTTGGTCAAAAACTTGATCCGGAATGTGCGTTTTGAACTGACCCTTTTCGGGTGTGCCCCCAACGGATTAATTTTCCAAAGTCAGTCTGACCCGGGATTTTTAGGTGTATTTAGATACTTTACATTTGCTCAGATCAGGTTGACAACATGCATTTGAGGTTCAGGCGTCAATACAAGGTCAAAGGTAACCTCAACTAGTGGATTTTTCCTTTATTTTCTTGAAATAAACACGGAAATGACCTACTTGTTAAATGCAATACTACTGTCCCATGCTTTAGTAAACTATTCTTCCAGTATTTATACATAAAATACCCATGTCAAAAATGATACAAACAATGGAATGTTCGAATTAAACTCTAAATAGCGAAAACAAACCCAAATATTCGTATGACAAGTTTATGTTATTTGGGGTAAGTTGTAGATGAAGAAAGCTATAATAACTGTATTACAGGGCGACCGAAAGTATTGCACGTTCCAAACGCGTTTCACATCACGTGAGATCCTATACGCTTATTTCCTGCTCATTTGATACTTCCCAATTCACTAACAAAAAAGGGGGAAACGAGTAAAAATTCACTTATATAAACGAGTTGATTTACGGAAAAAGTGAATTTGGAGTGAACATATGTGTTTTCACTCATTTTGAAGTGACCTAATGGATCACTCGAGGATCCATGTATGATTATTAAATCACTCCAAAATGAGTGAAAAATGAACATATTGCACCCCAATTTCAGTATAATTTTTTATTTAATCCCTTAAAACTGTTAACATGATTAGGCTTAACATTGTGGAGCTTCATTTAAAATTGTCAACTTGATATCGGCTGGATAGCTAGGCGTTCAAATGGAACAAATAAAACACCCCTAAAACAAAAGTTTGAACAGTTATGCGCCTGCCAATGGCAAGGTATGCACATTGAATAAACAAATTTTCTACTCCGGTGGATGGGTAAATAAGCCTAGATCTTACACCCAGTAAGGCTTTGGCGAGGGAAATGGACAGGATGAATCCGGAGTCATTTGAATGGCCTTGTAGAATTTTTAAAGCACTAAATCGACATTTGGAAATACAATTTTTTTTTCAGGGCTTCATTTTAGACCTTACCAAGACACTAGGAGCCGTGGAGGTTATGGGGTAGCTCAAGTTTTTTTAACTGTGGTAAATGTTAGCCAAGGGGCTTTAAAGTGTGAAAAAATTAACTTCATTTAACAAAAACATATGCTAAGCAATCTTTAGGAATTTGCCTCAAAATGGAAAATTAAAATCCTTCCCAAAATATACTGATAATTTGGAATCGCTTACATTAAATCCTTCGAACCTGTTTGTCAATAATTTCAATGTAAATCAACGCTAAATTTTACGTTAATCCATATTTGCAATCGAGATCTTACAGGGGGTATTTAATTTATGTGTAATTTGTAACTTCGTGTGTAATTATGTGTAGTCATGTATGAAATAAAACAAGTTGCAATTATTTTGTGATCGATTACTGACCTGATTTATAATCATTTCATTAGCCATGATTAAAGTCAGTAAATCTGTCTTTTGCTGAAAATGCATCCGCTTCTGAAATTAGTTTTCGGTATATGGATATAATATGTACAGCATACGTGTAGATACCTTCTGATAAGAATTATCGGGAAGAGTTCATTTACATCGCAGGCTGAAATTAGGTTCGGATTTATTGGAAATGCAGATAACTTACTTCTGATTGAGATTATCGGTACGGTTTATTAACAGGACTATCTCTATATGTTTTCTGGTACAGTAGTCTTATCAGGGATTAAAGAGCACGGCTCTATTGATGCGCACAGACGTTGACATTTCTTTGGGCTTATTGAGGTGGTTTCTCTCGATGAAGAAGAGGGTACAGTTCATGTGAAACATAAAAGACGCAGAATTACATCAGGCAAATGCTTAAGTAGCAAATTGAAATTGAAGGCACACCTGCGTTAGGACACCCAGGGGCGCGTGTGGCTGTTCCCATTACCGGCTATTGTGGCGCGGCAATATTGGATAATTGCTGGAATTACAGAGTTTTGAACAACGGACAATGGCGAAACGACTTCTAAAACGGTTATTGGAACACCGTTACCATATGACCACAAAGCTTAAAGATTTGGAGAGCGTAAAGTGAAACGCAGCACGAGACTATATAGAATTAGAATCATTTATCTTGCTACAAGTCATTCTGTTATATGCCGCATCTCTCTTGAGAGTACTGCTTGCGTGGAACGGCATCTCTGGCCCATTTTACCCCTGCCACTGTGTGTAAATATCGGACCTTATTGTGAGTCGACCGATGGTTATTGTACGTTTTACGTCTGAGCTGATAAGTCTTCGATTTCTTCTCATTTCTCTCTTCAAGATTTACCTGCCTCTTCCTTTTTGCACCAAGTTAAGTGGCATACAATATACGTAACACTTTAATGATTGATTTTTTTATAAGTGGCACTTCAAACCTGCAGAATAATAGATATTCCATCGATTCGGCTTTCATCAACGATAACTGTGTACACAACTGGGTATTGTCTGCCTTGAAACTATTATTAAGAGTGATTTAAAATATTTGTCAAACCATATGTTAAAATTTAAAAAACACTGACAGCTCTGTGTCATCTTTCATTGACATAATGCCCAGAGTAATTACGAAAAAGTAAAGAATTTTCTTATTTTTTGTTACAACCGGATCAATCACTTATTCGACAGTTAATAATTTGTATGCAATCGCCCTTTATTTGTTTGTTTGTGTGTGGTGATTTCTAAATAAAAACCTTGTAAAAACTAAATACAAATTATATGGAAATCATTATTACATGTCGTAAATTAATTATTCGTTCGTTAATGTATTCATTACTGAAGCCGAAGTAACACGATACACTTTTCAAATTAATATTTCATTATCTTGGTATTGGAATACCACGTGCCTCAATAAATTTACTCCATCTTTAATTACTCACTGCCCTCCCCGAAACCTATCAACGTCATGATTGGAAACTGCCTTTAGGCGGCTCTTGTCATGAAACATATCCTGCACAATATATTTGTTTGAAATATTTGGTTAGTGTTATCTGATATATTTTCACTGTAATAACGGATAGAGTAGTTACAAATTAACTTTCACAGGCGTGGTTCTAGCTACGGGGGGGGGGGGGGGGGCTTGGAGGGTTTAAGCCCCCCCCCCCCCTAAAAAAATAGTTAAGAATACGTAAATAAATCAATCAATCAATCAATCAATAAGTGAATGAATAAATAAATCAAGCAATCAATCAATCAATCAATAAGATTAATAAATACCAATAAATAAATACAGTAAATTCAAAATTAAGCAAACGGACGAAAATGTTTTACAATGGAAATATTAATAAACATCCCCCTGTTTGAAATTTGACATTTTTTCGTACTGCGTAATATGTTCATTTCATATTTAAATATCACTTTAAATTCCGGAAAGGCGATTAATCAAAGTCATGTGTTTTTGTTTTTTTGTTTTTTAGAAGGTCTGGTCCAATCGCGCTATCAGAATGTTCTTGAAGATTATCTCAGCAAAATTATCACCCTCAAGTGAAACAACTTGCGATGGTCCCGAGATGGCAATAACGATTGGTACTGCGCGTTTTTTTGTAGAGGCGCTTCTGCGAAAATGCGCGCCAATTGGCATTGAGTGATTCAATTACATTACTTTCTGGGACTCAAGTATTTGTCGCGTCTTTATTCTGTCTGTATCGTTTCAGTGTGGACGATTCGTGGGCGTAGGTTGGTTTGGGCATGGGCATGGCGTGGGGAAGTCCACATCTTGGGGAGGTGGACTTTAGTTAGACAATTAGCGTTGAAAGCCAGAAAAAAAAGTGCAAATTTATACCAGGAGCGGAACTCCTCGCCTGAGGGCGCCGAGGTGCACGTGTACCCAGTGCACGCCCACCCCACAACATCGCCCTTGTATTTTTTTTTTCATTTTCGATATTCAGTGCTTCTTGTAAAAGGCACTCATCCTTTATACTGCTATCTTTAAGTTTAATTATAAGACAATAGGGAATGCGCTACAAATCATTGTTTATAATAGTCCCCAACATACTTGTCTGATACAAATACCAACAATTTCCAGTTTTATGTACATATATGTTTGGTTTTACTTTTAGATAAGGTGCTGCAGAGGTTAGTCGTATCTTGGATATTTTGATTATTACATCTCTGCAATGTGAATCTCCTGTAATATAATATATTATACATCTGCTTATAGTTATATCTCTAACAAATGTAGTTTGTAACAAGTTGTAAGGCTCGTCAACAATGATTAGTCTTAAGGCCACCGCACACTACACGACCTTTGTCGTACGACTGGCCACCGACTTGGATCGAAATAAAAAAAAAAAAGCTTATATTTCGTACACCAGATTTATTTCTGGGATTTATTTCAGATGCAAATCGGTAAGTCGTGCATGCGACGGAATAGCGTTAGTGTGCGGTGGCCTTTATGGTGCCTACACACTTGTATTCAAATACGAGTATTAAGAATGTACTAGGTGTTAAAAATAAGATTTGTCAAGTTTGATATTTAATAACACAAAAACTATACACCAGATTATACTGGCACAGCTGAAGGGTTTGAATAAGAAATCAATATCCAGTTTTTATGTGGATATCATAGTCTTAGCAGTCGCCAGGCTATTACTTATGAATATTAATAAAGCATCTATCTCCCTGGACGTGGATGAGAAACTGGCATACCGAAGTTTTCAACGTGCGCTATCCACAACCATTGTCTATTGCTATTGTGGGACTAGACACACACTCTCACACTTTTTGTGCAGTTTCAATTTTGTAGAGGGGACTGAATATTGAGCACAATCTGAACCCTAACTTTTTAAATAAGCATGAATTTCATAAAACTGAATGTTGATATTCTTATTCAAACCACTCCACCATAAATGTTCTCTATTCAGCGGCAATTATACTTAAAGTCAGTATGATCTAGGTACAGTTTTGTCTTAATAAATTCCAAACTTGACAAATCTTATTTTTACCACCTAGTATGTATCAAACGTTGTGCTTGTTTGTGATGATACGCACAAGTCACGGGTAAAATAAATGGGATTTATGAATGCAAACATTTAATCACTGCAAACCGCCTGAGTGTTTTAGATACGAAAATAACAGCGCTGTTTCCGAAATAACAGCGTGTTTCTATTGAGCCTCCTATTTATCTGGATAAAATTTAACCGGCTAATAGCGGAGAAGGTCTGTTTCTATTGAGATTGCGTTTTCTGGAAAGCACGATCGATTCTATAACGGGATCGGTACGATTACCGGCTAAGAGTCCGTTGACCTGGGTTGCCGCAAGGTATTGTGGGATGACGAGGTCAAATTTACTCCAATCAAACACACCGCGCGCTGAGCCAGGCGTCAAATTCCGATCAACGTGGTGTTGTGTTATTTCCGTTCTCACGGCAAAAGAGGATAATGGCGGAGAATGTCTGTTTCTATGATGGTCTTCTACGTATCTTTCTTGCTATTATACCTCGCAAAAGCAGGATAAATACCGGCGGAACTTTCTCCGCTAAAAAGACGATAATGGCGGAGAAGGTCTGTTTCTTTCTTATGAGATCTTCTCCTCCATATAGCCGGTTGCATCCGGAAAACTCCCTCAATAGAAGACGAAGACGACATGTATATCACATTTTAAAACATAAGAAATATTACATTTAATCATCGCTAAGCAATCCTTTTAAAAAACAGGTCAAAACTGTTTTTGTCCAAATTGCGTACACAGTGCAAGTTTCGACACCAGCTAAAATTGTAGAGATTTTATTTTAAACTAGAGCAATTCGGCTGCGCGCAGCCGATGGGTATGCCTCCGCACCCCCGTGCAATTCCAAACTTGAAATGTTCGGGGCATCGTGACCTTTGACCGTTCAACTCTGAATCTCATACAATGTCCATAATACACATTTCACCAAGTTACATCATATCCGCAAGTCGTTCTCACGTTATCGTGGTAAAGACATTACCATGGGGTCTCGTGACCTTTGACCGTTGACCTTTGAACCCCAAAATATGATCAGTTCATTGGTGCCTCATAACACTTACTTCACCCAAGTTAATCAATATCCGATAAGCCGTTCTCTTTATCACGGTAAAGACACTAAAAGTATGGAGCCTTGGACCTTTGACTTCACTTTTCACCACTAAATCTAATCAGTTTATTGTTGCATCATATATCATACTTCACCACACTTACATCAAAAATCGATTTGCCGTTCTCAGTTATCGCGGTAACGAGCCCAATCAGACATATTTTAGGACTCTTGACCTTTGAGCTTTCAGCTCAATATCCAATCATTCATTGTTGCCCATAGTACATATTTGGTCCTCTATATTACATCAAAATCTGCCTGCAGTTCTTAAGTTATCGGCGTAACGAGCCCAAATCAGACGCGTTTTAGGCCTGCTTGACCTTTGACCTTTCACTTTCCAACACCAAAATCTAATTCAGTTCATTGTTGCCCATAGTACATACTTGGTGCCTAGTGTACATCTAAATCTGATCGCCGGTTCTTAAGTTATCGCGTAACGAGCCCAAATCAGACGCGTTTTAGGCCCTGTTGACTCTTGACCGTTGACCTTTCAGCTCACCAATGATCGTTCATTGTTGCCCCATAGTACATACTGGTCCCTAGTTACATCAAAATCTGATCGCCGGTTCTAAGTTATCGCCGGTAACGAGAACCGGTAACGGACGGACGCACGGACGGACAACCCGAAATATAATGCCTCCGGCAACTTCGTTGCGGAGGCATAAAAATTGCCAACACTTTGATATCTGAGCTATCCTACATAGTGCTTACCTGGACAAAATATATAACATCCTACACAATATATACAATCAATTGTAAATACCAACTGATGTGATATATATACGTATATGCGTCATTCAATGATTCTGATTACCATAATTAGAGAGTAAATGCAGAGATGAATATTTAACGAACTACAATGTACTATATATGATAATATTATATATAGAATACGAAAATTGAAATAAAACTGATATTAATATAAATACGCCATTCGTTTTTTCTGATCCACCATAATTAGAGAATAAAGCAGGAGATAATATAATGAATATTTACACGAACTACAATGATATTATTATATATTATATATACAGAATACGACAATTTTAAATGAAATAATATTATATAAATGCGCATTCATTGAATTCTGATCCAGAATATTTAACGAAACTTACAATGATATTATATATGATTATATATATACAGAATACGAGAAATTTAAATGAAACTAATATTAATATAAATGCGCCATTCTTGAATCTGATCCACTATAACGAGAGAGAAGGCAGTGTTATTATATATTGAATATTTATCGAACTACAAATACACATATGATAATATATACAAAATACGCCAAATTTGAATAACTGATATTAATATAAATACCATTCGGTTTTCTGATCCACCATAATTAGAGAATAAATGCAGATCTTTATATGATGCTGAATATTTAACGAACTACAATGACCACTATAATGACAATTTTAAATAAAACTGATATAATATGAATGCGCCATTCATTGAATCTGATCCACTATAACTAGAGAATAATGCAATGTATTTCAATATTGAATATTCAATGGACTACAATAACACTATGATAATTATAACAAGAATCCGACAATTTTGAATAAACTGATATAATATAAATGCGCCATTCGTTTTTTCACTTGTCCACCATATTAGAGAAAAATGCAGATTTTTATGCTACTAATATTTTTAACGACTACAATGACACTATGAGACCCAATTTCAATAAAACAGGATATTAATATGACTGCTCCATTTCATTGATCTGATCCACTATAACTAGATTAATAAATTCAATGTTATTATATATTGAATATTCAATGAAACTACATCACACCTATCTATAAACTCCTAAGAAACGTTGCAAAAATCTGAGTTATCGGTTATATCCTGTTCGTAGTGATAATCATGCAAGTGGTATCATCGAAAGCATTATTTATTTTCTTTAAGATAATACCCTACTTGTTATGATTATGCCATCAGGAAAGGGCAGTATCTTAAAATGTGGTGTAAGTGTACAATTGAAAAGCTGCAAAATGACCAAAGTTCTCTAAGTCACCCAATTTTTGTTGTTGCTGTTGTTGTTGTTGACTCTAATGTGAACATTGACATGTATTGAAAGAAACACCTACATAAGTAAGCAAACAACAACAAAAATTGAAAACATGTATGGGCATTAAAAACTAGACATAAGACATTCAATCTCACGGACCTTTAATCACATCGCAAGTGATAAAAAAGTGGCAGGAGCTTGATTTGCAGAGGGTATCACGAGAATGGACTGGCCTGCATGCAGCCCAAACCTCAACCCCATTGAACATTTGTGGAATCAACTCGGCCGGGCTGTACGGAAGAGAGTCACAAATGCAACGACATTGGCAGGTTTGCGTCAATTACTGGTTGACGAGTGGAATGCCATCCCACAGCATCGAATCACAAAGCTCATCAACAGCAAGGGGAAGCGGTGCCAGGCGGTGTTGCAGGCGCGTGGGTCGTCCACCCGATACTGAACTCTGATCATCTTATTAAAATCAATGAAAATTGATGAAATGAAAGATCCATGGGAAAATAAACATGAAAATCCATGCAAATCAAGCCCCTGACACTTTTTTGTACTTTGTTGTGTTAATGAGGTGAGATTAAATGTCTTATATCCAGTTTTGAAATGCCCATACATGTTTGTTTATTTGGTTGTTTCACTTTAAATTGTTGTTGTTTGCTTACTTGTTGCTAGGTGTTTCTTTCAACCCATTGTCAATGTTCACATAAGAGTGCATAACAACCAATGAGACATTGAAAAACTCACTTATAAACAACAACAAAAAATTGGGTGATTTGCCAAACTTTGGTCATTTTGCAGCTTTTCAATTTACACTTTACACCACATTTTAAGACACTGCCCTTTTTCCGAGGGCATAATCATAGCAAGTAGTGTATCATTTTAAAGAAAATTAAATAATCTTTCATGATGATACCAAGCTTGCATTGATTATTACTACGAAACGGGATATATAACCGATCAAACTCAGATTTCCAAACTTTTTTTGAGGAGTTTATATACAGATTCCGACAATTTTAAATAAAAGTGATATTAATATAAGTTCGCCATTCAATGTTTCTGTTCCACCATAATTAGATAATAAAAGCAGTGTTATTACGATATTGAATATCAAAAAAATTACAATGACAATTATGATAATATGTACAGAATATGACAATTTTAAATTAAAGACATTGTGGAGTTTCAATTTTAAAGTAATAATAATAATAATAATAATAATAATAATAATAATAATAATAACAATAATAGTAATAACAATAATAATAATCATATTGATAATAACAACAATCATCATAATCACTCATCATAATCATAATGAAAAAAAAATGAATTACCAAATTACTAGAATTAATACGACTACTACCATTACTTCTACTACTACTATTGGAAATGATAATGATAATATATTAATAATAGTTTTAATAATAGTTATCCTCATTATCATAATTATCATAATCATGATCATAATAGCAATAATAATGACAGACTTAAAGGGCAGTGACATGATTGGGAGAATAAAAAATGCCTCGAACCAAACTGGTTGAAAGATATACAATGGAGACACCAGCTGGAGTACATCTCCTGGCTGGAAGGATTTATCTTGAATATGTTTACTTTAGCCAAATCAAGCATGAACATACGTAAATAACGTAAATAATAATAAGATAACGTAAATAGGACGTTATTTTTTGAAATTATTATACTTGTTATTAAACTACTATTTCTACTCCTCAAGGCACCTTATTTCTCTCACTTTTTGTACAATCGAACACTCTTGCCCCGGGGGGAGGGGGCAGTGTCATTACAAGATGTACACCATGCGCGTGTATGGACTTTCAAAATGGACCCTAAACAAGTAATTATCTGTCGATCTCAGAATACCCTAAACAAGTATTCAAGTCTGAAAAGATACCCTTTTAGAGTAACATTCTGTTAAAAGTATACCCTCTTTTCCTGATTTTGGCGATTTTGATACCCTTTTCAATGTACGCCAGTACATCGCGACGACGCTGCAAAAACAACCTTTTTTAGCCGTTTTTTCACACGGCATGGTGTACCATTTGGAAAAAATATATGTTACAGTGAAATGGCAAATCATCCTCAATGAGTTAAACTTTTTAAATATACGTTTATTTCTTTAAGTTTGACCACACAGATATACGGAGTCGCATTATATTTTTTTTTTATTCAATTTTTTATTTTATTTTATTTTATTATTTTATTTTATTTTTTTATTATTGCTTATTTATTTCATTTTATTTATTTATTTTATTTATATTTATTTTATTTAATTTTAATTATTTACTTTATTTCATTTCGTTTCGTTTCGTTTCGTTCGTTCGTTTCGTTTTTTCGTTTCGTTTCATTTCATTTCATTTCATCCCTTTTTGTACATCGACACTTCTTACAAGACCTTACCTATTGAGACTAAGAATGAGATATCTCAGTTGGGATCTATGGAAAAGATTATGTACAGTTAATGAACTCATTCCAATGAGTTTAGAACAGGGATGTAGTCGAGGCGTCCGCTTCGAGTCACGAGGCGCTGGACAAATATTGTTCCCATAGACTTGTACACGTGATGACTCGCGTCGAGGCCAACGGCCACGGCCGGCAAAATCGGCCTCGATACATCCCTGCCGTAGACTTATCTTAAATTATACGTTTATGTTAGTTTGAAACCACACAATATCACGGCCTATCGGCATTTTATTTTATTTTACTTTACTTTACTTTACTTACTTTATTATTTTATTTTATTTTATTTCTTTATATTTCTATTTTTTTTATTTTAATTATTTTAATTCCTTTCCATTTCCTTTCCTTTCCTTTCTTTCTTCCTTTCCTTCTTTCCTTTCTTTTCCTTTCCTTCCTTTCCTTTCCTTCCGTTCTTTTTTTTTTTATGTTTATTTCATTTATTTATTCTATTATATTTATTTATTTGTCTATTTCTTTCATTTCATTTCATTTCATTATATCATCACGGCTCTATGAGATCACTTACGGTATGTGTCGGACACTGATTCCCTTAACCGCTCTGCGTCTTCATCTTGGAATATCCTGACCACAATGTGCATTTTAGCACGTCATACTCTCTTCGCACGGCCATCGTTTTTTCAATCAATACAAAGTTGATTCTATTACAATGCAGATCGATGTCTTTACATTTTACATGTAGTATGATCTTTGTTCCCGTTACATCCAGACGCAACGACGGAATCTATTCCGT
>JZLH01S0101729.1:2526-16131 GCA_001188425.1 Eucidaris tribuloides
GACGACCTTTAAGGAAGTAAATAGACAGATGTAACCGCATCCCGCTCAAAATGTGTCAATTTTGATAAAATGGTATTATGATAACCTGAATAAAACTTCATAAATTACACCTAAAGAGCGAATTCTGTTTAGATGAACTCTTATGGTGAGATCTCGCGTATTATTTTCCCGGCTGTTTTGCTATCTGGTATATTATGAGCCACTTCCGAGTGTATCGTAAATGATACAGCACGTGCGTATGTTGACATTCGTTGTACTTTTGTTGTGAGTGTTGCCGTAATGATAAATAATTACCAAAACAGTAGTGACGGAATACGTTGATGAGATTGTACACCACCAATATTTGGCAATTGTACATACACAAGAGATTGACATATAGTACGCTCAGTGTTACATGCAGCATATTGTGAGCAAACGATTGGGCTCTTCCTTGATCGAGTTTTCACAACAGCAAAAATAAAGGAATGGAAAAGAAAGCAAGGCGACACAAACAATTCTTTCAGATGAAATAAATTCTAATCCGTCCAGAATCTCGTATTTTGATGACAAAAGTAACATTTATCACATCTCTCTGAATAATCTCCTCCATTCAATAACATCAGTCATGATAATGATGATTATGATAATCATCATCATCATCATCATCATCATCATCATCATATTAATAATAATAATAATATTAATACTACTACTATACTACTTACTACTACTACTACTACTACTACTACTATATACTTACTTACTTACTACTCAATAATAATAATAATGCTTGCTGCCTACTCTACTACTACTATACTACTACTACTACACTGACTTATCTACTAATAATAATAATAATAATAATAATAATGCTGCTGCTGCCCTACTACTAACTACTACTACTATACCACTACTACTACTCCACTACTCAATAATAATAATAATAATAATAAAATGCTGCTGCTGTACACTACTACTACTTACTACATACTACTACTACTACTACTAACTTACTACTACTATACTTACTATTTTATACCGATAATTTATCGAACAACAATAATAATTATAATATCATCATCATCACCACCACAACCATTATCATCAAACGTAAGGCTCTGAAATGTATGAGTTCCTGTAGGAGAAAGGTATAACAAGGCTACCTACCACGAAATAAATGGTAAAGCCTTCAGTCTGCCAAAAAGTTACAAATAAAATGTGAAAAATTTACATTTTTCTGCACGCATTAACATCCATCACCATTCACATTTTCATTCAACCACCACTACTAATTATATCTGAAATAAAATGTATAAACTCTACAATTAACTTCACACATGCATATCAAAATATGAATTATAATATTTTGGCTCGACGCACTGTCATTGGGTGCTGTGTGTGTGATGTGTGTGGTGTGTTGTGTGTGTGTGTGTGTGTTGATGTGTGTGGTGTGTATGTGGTGCCTGGGTTTGCCGCGTTCTGTCGTGTGTTGCCTTGTGTGCTGTGTGCGTGTGTTGTGTGTGTGTTGTCGTGCTGTGTGTGTGTGCTTGTTGACCATGTGTGGGTGCCTGTAGTTGTGTGTGGGTGGATTTGTGTTTGTTTGAGGAGGAGCCACTAAAGCGTCGTCAATGGAACACTCTTGGTGCTGTGAAATAAAATTAGGCGACGTAAACTGCGTTCATTAGCTGTTTTATGAATGATAAACCTTGAGGTTTCCAAGAAGTGTTAATCCTTGCGATATGCCGACGCCTCCATGACACCGACAGCCGACTTTTTTTTTAATAGACACGAGATGTGTTTTGACCCTTTTGTGTTTAGTTTATCTCATATGAACCAGACATCAGGTAACAAAAGTTTAAAGTTTGTTGCTGAACATTTACCACATGTGTAAAAAAATCTCGGCGCATGATTCTCCCCATATGCCTACCAGTGTTCTTTGATTCGCAGGTCTAATAATGTAAGGCCTTGAAAACAATTGCATTTCAAATAAGGATTATTTAGTGCTTTAAAAAGTGAAATCGTAAGTCTACCGGATTCACTTGCCCATTTCCTCCCGTACTTATTGTGTGTACACCTAGGTTAATAACACTCGCCCCGAGTTTTATTGTTTATTCATGTATAACATGCCATTGGCAGTGTAACTTTCCAAACTTTTGTATTCTAGGGTGTTTATTTGTCCATTTGAACACTACTATGTAGCTCAGATACCAAAGTTTTACAATTTTTTAAATTGAAGCTCCACAATGTTATAGCCTATCACTTTAAGCAAACAGTTCATTAAACAAGCTAAGTGAAAGAATGATTTTAGGTCATTTTGTTTTGAACTGTGGTCTTCATGGATTATAGATATTAAAGGGGATAGTATGGATATTATAAAACGGCTGTAAGGTTTACTCGACGATGGATAAAACCTAATCACTCGCGTATTATGTGATATTCATTCAGAGTGAAATTTATTATATTCCCTGATTTACTTTGACTTAAACCCCAGTTTGCCCAGCACCATAGTGCACCTAGCTGTCTTACGATCTATTATGGCAAGTTAAAGTTCAGAAAAAAGACAACAATTCTCCAGGGTGTAGCGGCGTCGATCCATTTGTTGGATGAGTGGGAGAGGGTGTCAAAAATTTAAAAAGGTCAAATTTTCCAGCGCAGTCCGCGCGCAAAATTTGCAACATAAAATAAAGGTAGTATTTTTTTGATGAATTGCACTGCTGTTTAAACAATTCAAGTTCTTGCAGTACGTTTTATGAATTGTTGAAGTTGTCATAATAGAACTGAGCTTGTTGTTCAGAAGAAATGAGTTGGGGGTGGGGTGAGTGGAGTAACCCTGTACCTTCTTCACGACTTAATACAGTTAACAGCAATAAGCGACTTCTGAAATATGTGAACAATGTGTTTTGACATTGCTCGTGTTCCCCGGATTGTAGTTTGTGTCTGCCTGTTCTGGTCATACCGTCATATTTGCAATTTCCTTCTTTGACTGACTTGCTGAGTGATTAATTGATTGATTGATTAATTGATTGATTGATTGATTGATTGATTGATTGATTGATTGATTGATTGATTGATTGTTTGATTGTTATATTGATATATTGATATATTGATTGATTGATTGATATATTGATTGATTGATTGATTGATTGATTGTTATATTGATATATTGATTGATTGATATATTGATTGATTGATTGATTGATTGATTGATTGATTAATTGATTGATTGATTGATTGATTGATTGATTGATTGATTGATTGATTGATTGATTGATGATGATGTGTGTGTGTGTGTGTGTGTGTGTGGTTGGTTGGTTGGTTGATTGATTGATTGATTGGTTGGTTGACTAATTGATTGATTGATTGATTGATTGATTGATTGATTGATTGATTGATTGATTGATTGATTGATCGATTGATTGAATGATCCATTCATTCATTCATTTACTTTACTTTGAAGTGTCGGCACGGTTTTCCCAAACAAAGCCTTTACTTTCGAAGTCTGTTTATTGCTCTGTCTGGTGTATTTTGAGCAGATTATCGTGAGAATACCATAATTAAATGTAGTTATATGAAATGAAAATGTCAGTAGGTTTAAAGTGATAAGCTAACATTGTGGAGCTTCAATTTAAAAAATTGTCAAATTTTGATATCTGAACTACATAGTAGTGTTCATATGGACAAATAAACACCCTAGAATAAAAAAAAGTTTGGAAAGTTACACTGCCAATGGCAAGTTATGCATGAATAAACAATTAAAACTCGGGGCGAGTTTAAATAGCGTAGGTGTACACACAGTAAGTCTATGGGAGAAAATGGGCAGGTGAATCCGATCAACTTACGATTTTCACTTTTTTAAAGCACTAAATAATCATCTGGAAATACAAATTTTTCAGGGCATCATTTTTAGACCTTATCAAACACAATGGTAGCATGGGGAATCATGTAGCTCAGATTTTTTTAACTGTGGTAAATGTTAGCCAATACCTTTAAAAAAAAAATCAAATTCCATGTAAACGGAATATTTTGTTCGAAGGGAAATACTGCCAACCGGGACCGCCAACTGCATGTCGCAGTCTCCGAATACCGGTACCCTGGACAAGAAATTCACCACCAATGGTCCCAAACAGACAAGTATTTCCCGTATATTAGCTGTAGTTAAAGCTACTGGCTAACATTTACCACAGTCAAAAAATGTGAGCTACATAATCCTCCATGCTCCAAGTGTTTTTGATAAGGTCTAAAAATAAAGCCCTGAACAAATTGTATTTCAAAATGATTATTTAGTGCTTTTAAAAAGTGAAAATCGTAAGTTGACCGGATTCATATGTCCATTTCCTCCCATAGACTTACTTTGTGTGGATCTAGGCTATTTTTACTCGCCCCGAGTATTAACTGATTATTCATTCATATCTTGGCAGTGGCAGCATAAATTTCGAAACTTTTGTATTCCAGAGTGTTTACTTGTCCATTCAAACACTGCTATGTAGCTCAGATAGCATAGTTTGACAATTTCTTAATCTGAAGCTCCACAAGGTTAGCCTATTACTTTAATACGAAAGTTCGCTGTGCACTATAAAAATTTATCCCACGTATAACCACAAGAAGGTTGGCGGGAGATTAACAAACTTTTGCGTGCAGTTTTTGGTTGACTAAATGATGCGAAAAACCAAAACTGGCTAGAAACACACCCCCACGACTTGACGCGAGGTACGTCCTTGTGAGACCGTGGGAAAATCATGCCCATCGTGGCGCCATTTCCTGAAAATGACATATGAAATATTTCATTAAAGTACACCAATATGGGTCCGCTTTATTATTTGCAGGAACATACTATGAAATCGGTCGGGGTCATATCGCGAAGCTGTGTAAAAAGAATAGAAAATAAAAAAAATAACAATCAAGAAATTCTCTGATTTAAGTTCATATTGATAATGTACCGGTATGATTTTTTTTTCCTATGTATGCGCCTGTAAATAATAACCTTAGGAGTATTCTAAGTGTCATTAAGAGCTGTAGCATTTATTTTAATAAAATAACACACAAAATACACCAAATATAAAACAGAAAAACCAAGCATATAAAATGCACAAAGAAAATTACATCATACGTACACAAAAATGATATTACTGATGATTGGGGGTCTATAGAAAGAAAAGTCTTGCATATTATGTAGACCCACATTTGAAATTTACAAAACATACACAAAAAACATAATATAAACAAATAGCTCCCCGAGGAAATATTACACTATTTTAAATTTGAATGAATTTGCTATACATATGAAATTAGCATTTTCCTTTTTAGTGTTTTTTCAAAGGAAGTATAACTGTGCTACATATGATTACATCTGCGCTTAGTGAATTCCAAATACTTGGGCCAGCATGCATGGCGATATAGAGTGTCTATTTATTTCTGTTCTGACGCACCAGCGACGGAATTGATTAACACTTCTCGTACCGTAATTAAGAGGAAACCAGCATTTAGTTCTAAACATGCCAGAGGTTATGGTGCAGATCTGCAACTTCAGCACGTTGAGAGTTAAAGCAATGTCGTTTATTTGAAGAGGTACTGTATATCTCAGACTCGAGCTACCTTAACGATATAAAACGAGTTCAAATTTGGAATTTATAACATCATAAACAATGAACTAAAGTCTGTACAACTATGGATCAACTCGAATAAATTATCATTAAACATTGACAAGACCCATTATATGTTATTTAGTAATTCCTTGAAAGGTCTTCCTGATCATGTTAAAATTAATCAAATAAATCTATCACAAGTTGGCACTACTAAGTTCCTGGGGCTGATATCGATAGCGACTTATCTTGGAAGTCTCATATAAATTATTTATTTAAATTACTGTCTAGGAATACCGGAGTTCTGAACAAACTTAAACACATTTTCCCTAGTAACATTTTATTGAACATATACGTTAATAGCACAAAAAGGTCTTCTAGATAAACTCTTCACTATTCAAAAACGTGCGATCAGGAATGTCAATCATGCTGGATATCTCTCCCACACAAATAGTCTGTTTTACAATAATAAAGTCCTAAAATTAAATGATCTCTTTCTTTATAATGTAGAAATATATTCATGTACCACTTATCTCATAATGAATTACCGCAAATCTGTTTACATATGTTCGAAAGAAACAACCTATTTCATACATATCCAACTCGACAAAGTGACGCATATCACTTTCCACGTACTCGTACGATTTTTGCCAAGAAAACTAAAATATTTACGGGACCAAAATTTTGGAACAATCTTCCCACAGAGATAATCCATAGTCCATCCTTGCATGTTTTTAAACGCAAGTTGAAATTGTTGTTTTAAATTCGTATAATGCATAGTTTAATCATTATTTGTAACTAAATCAAACTGAATGTGTTAAATACATTTATGATTCATATAGCTTTGCCTGTAAAACACGTGTTGATGTTATATGTAAGTTGATAATCTTGTATGTAAATGTAAATACATACTCGTGCATATTATTATCAATCACCTGCATCCCGACATTGTTGATATACCATTGAACGCCACCTATGCCCAACGCGCCACCTCTTCAACAATTACATGTACTTAATACCCCCACCCCCGAACATATTTCGTTGTTTTGATTTTGTATGCAGTAGGTCTTGTTGCCTTCAAGGGTATGCTTCTTTGTCGGGATGTCAGTTTATGACCTTCTTTTTGAACAGATATTGTTGTTTGTATACCATGTATACGGGTTATTTCTATTTTGTATATTTCGAAATTATAATGTAACGCCGAGTGTTCGTTGAATAGTTCTGCAGAGACACCTAAACGTACACGGTCTTTGCAAGCACCCTTTCTTTTTTTTGTCATTATCATTTTCGGTCCGTTCTCCCACTTTGATTCTACTTTTCTAAATTCACCGTTTTCAGAATCCTACAGTCTAACAAGTTCTCTTTTATGTAGGTTCCTACATTTCTCTTGATTTATCAAAATGTCACAATATAAATCTGCTTATAATTGACCACTAACTTGTTTTTTTTTATATTTGTATTTTCCTTTAATGTACTTATACAGTTTATGATTATGTACCACAATGTATTGTTTGTCATATTTATTTTGAGAAATGTGAATCAATCAATCAATCAATCAATCAATCAATCAATCAATCAATCAATCAATCAATCAATCAATCAATCAATCAATCAATCAATCATGTATATTGCATGTGTTTGAAACATAAACGACAAATCCCACAATTAAAGAGATGTGTGGTCATTTTTCTTGTCTTGTTTGTTTGTTTTTGGTGGCGGTGGGCGTTCTCAATTTTAATTAGTTAAATCTAAATAGGTTATAAAATAATAATAATAATAATAATAATAATAATAATAATAATAACGTCTTTTTACCCAAGGTAGCCACTTCGTCTGATAAGACTGTTCTCCAGCGGGCCCGCATAGAGCGAGGAGAGGTTATTATTTTTGGGTTACCCTTCTCTGTTCTAAGAATGCCGAGGCGCCTGGCTAGAAAGCAGAAGGTACCATTTTTAAAGTCTTTGGTATGACCCGGCCGGGGATCGAACCCGCGACCTTCCGCACGTGAGGCGGACGCTTTATCCACTAAGCCATCACGCCGGTATAACCCACACAGAAAACAAAATTGTATGAATGCATGGATTTGGAAATGCACTCCAAACTAAGAAAAAAAAGAAAAAAAATCATAAAGACATTATTTTTTCGTGTACAAAACAATATTTCAAACAATATTCAAAATGGGCCTAAAGATTGTTTGTTCTCATTAAACAGTATGCATAACTTGGCATGAAGAATCTTGCAAAAGATCCAATTACATGAATAACGACTATGGGTGGAAGAGAAAGAAAATTAGGTATATGACGTCGCAAACACCTAATTTTGGCCTACATGCATATGCCCTTGCCGCGATAAAATCAAAAGCTGTCCATATTTCAATCCAAATAAAATTGTACAGACTACGATACAACCATATTCTAATTCAAACAGCCGTCACTGAAATATACCATTCTGAAAAAATACACGTATTGTAGGCCTACTAATTTGAAAAAGAAGGCCTGCACCATGACATGTTTTAGAAAATGCCCAGCCATCATCGTTTGAACTTGTAATTGCACGACTTTAGCAAAGAAAGTCTGAATGTGAATCTAATCATAGACTAGTATATAACGTATAAACATTTCTATCATCAAAGTTCATGAAGACTGTCAATGAGTAGTACTACTACCTGAAGAATACTACATGTGACATTATTTATTTATTTATTTATTTATTTATTTATTTATTTATTTATTCATTAATTCATTCACTCATTTACTCACCTGTTTATTTACGTATTATTTATTTATTTCATCTATCCGTGCATGCATTCTTTCATTCATTCCGTTTTATTTAAGCAGAGTATAGCCTTTAGACCACTAAACTTTACTGCAAAACACACTAAATAAAACGACCCTAAAGAAGATCAATTATGAACAAATTAGTATAACGGCCCCCTAAACAGGGGTGGCACCAGGGCCCTGGGAACGATTTTTTTCACCAGCGGTGCTGAGATATATATTTTCGCGGCCCCCAATAATTTTTCGTGGCCAAAATTTTTTCACGGCAATAATCGCGGCAAATCAACAGCTGAAAATCATGCTCATTGGGGGGGGTCTGTCGGCGGAAAATTCGCGCCAAAAAATTTCACGGCCAAAATCCGGCCATATCAACAGCTGAAAAGTCGCTCAGTGGGGTGCGCACCCCCTGAAAAATTTCTGGGGTGGCTTCAGCACCCCCGCTCCCAGGTCGGCACCGTGGTAAAATTCACAAAGGGCGACAGGAACTTCCAGCTGCCCCCCAAGGTGCCGTAAGGCTGGTTTGGCATGGGAGGCTGCACATCTTGGGGAGGTGGAACGGGAGGTAACACATCTTAGGGAGGAACTAAAGTTGAGAAAATCAGGCGTTGAAGAAGAAAAGGTGGTACATTTATTTTTCTGCTTGCCAGGGGCGGAACGTCTATGGCTCGGCGGGGGGGGGGTGTGTGGGGGGGGGGGGGGTGCACCACCCAGTGTCACCCCAGCCTGACGGCGCGCGCGCCCCGTTCCCCTTATGCCTTAGATTGTGGATCTCTTTTTTAATTCGCATCACCTAATCAATGCTACGCAATGCGAGTAATGGCCGAATCTCTGAGAATCACTCGGCTTGTTGCCATAAAATCGGGAGCGCTTTAGTCCGCCGAAAAAAAAATACAATAAAAAGAGTAGAGAATCCAGCCTGTGGGGCGCCCCTGGTCTCCTTAAAAAAATATTTACGATATGTAATTTCCTAATGATTTACCCGGCAAAGGGAGAATCGAAACGTCTCTTGAAATATCATGTACGAGAGGTCCATTGCCTTTTGCGACGATACAATATTTCACTGAAATGATTAACGCTCCAATTAAAGATCGATATAAATTTACATATAACTTATTAACAGTATACACCCACAACTGCCACATTACAGTCGTCGCGATACATGCCTGGCTTTCATACTTGACTAAGCAGGGTCGCCAGTTATTTGTGATTGCTCAATGCGCAAATCAAGGGCGTAGGCGGCTTGGGCATTGGGGGGAGGTGCAACATCTCTGGGAGGGGAAACGGGGAGGTGCAAGCCATTTTCGGAGGCTGGAAACTAAAGTTGACAGAGATACCAGGCGTTGAAAGCAGAAAGGTGTGTGCAATTTTTGTTTTTTTTTTTTTGGCTAATTAGGGTGCGAAACTCCTATGCTCTGCCGGGGGGGGCGGGGGGAGGGTGCACGTGCACCCAGTGCACCCCAGCCGTACGCCCTTGGCCAAATGACCCGCCACAAACCGTGAAAGAACCGCGCAAAATTTGGCATTTCGATTGATTTTATGGTTAGGCATACTCTCAACGATATGTTAGGGAACCCGATTATGACATCTTTAGAACCTCTCGCGGGCGGCCAAAAACAAACAAAAAATTGGATGCCACTGTTACGCGCAGTCAGCGTCAGTGCAAGTATGATGTGCACGCCAGCTATCTTTTGACCTGTGCTTGAAAAGTTTGCCTATTTATTACTGAAAAGTTTTCCTTTTTCAAAGGATGCCACTCTAACCCCCCCAAAAAAAACAAAAAAAAAAACACGCCAAAGAGTCATTTGGCGGGCACTTCATTTTTGCCCGCCAAAGGTTGTGTTTTTGGCGGATAAACCGCCAAGTTGGCAACCCTGACTGATAAGATATCAATACCACGTGGGTGATCACGTTTCGATATCAGCAATATACAACTCACATCCGATTATGGTGACAGCACGTGTTTCAGAGTCAATGTACTTTTGTTATTTTCAGCCAAATGAAGGGTGCTGTTTCCGGGCATATTCGGGAGATATTTAGGGTTTGACTACTCATAAAGTTGAAAGTTTATTCCAACTACGTGTACTTTGGGTCTAACCAACTTTGCAACATGCATGTACTAGAGTCCCACAAATGCGGTACGGTTGATTAATAAGTAATTTGCGATTAGAAACCATTGATTAAAAGATTACCCCAAGAACAGTGCATGTACAACATCCTAACGAAATACACATAAAAGTTTGTACATACCTGTGTATGTAGGCCCTATAATCGAGTAGAATTAGTCCCATTACGGCTAAAAGATCCCCCAATATAGGCCCTATTTCAAAGGCGTTGATCGGGGGAGGGCGGGACCACTATGAAAATATGGAGGGGGTGGGGCAAACATATCGTTTTGCCCCCCCCCCCCGAAAAAAAAAAAAAAATATATAATTTTGACAATTTGAAAAACTCATAATACGTAATGCAAGAAAATGTATTAAAAAGCAAGGCAAGGCAAAAACATCAATGTTTAATGTGTAAAAGTACTATACTCAACGTACACAATTTTTAATATTGTATTGCAATTTTTGTGCGCATGCACGCGGAGTGCGCGAGAAAATGTGAAATTTGTCTTACTTTTGCCCCTCCCCCCTCCTAATCCGGAAAATGCATCAACGCTCCTGGTATACTTATTTCCCCGCGGTTTGACATGTTTGTTCAGAAGCTCTAGCTATACCCTCATGGAGCAAAAGTACAACGACACAGCATACCGTACACGTTTTTTTGTTTTTTGTTTTAAAGCTTTTCTTCATTATTTTTTTGTGTGAAGAAAACGTACGGACTTTTTCGGTCTTATATCAAAAGGTTGCAGCTATGTATTCCCAACATGACCACAGGTGATTTGTGCCAATCCGCCCAACGGATATAGAGATACTGTCTCGGGGGGGGGGGGGGGCACTGCAATTCCAAGGTGTATACCATGCGCGAGTGAAAAACGCGTAAAAAATTGTTGTTTTTAACGGTTCGGCGATGTATGCGCGTACAGTGAAAAGGGTATCAAAATCGTCAAAATCAGGGGAAAAGCGTATATATTTTTAACAGAAGGTTAACTTTAAAAGGGTATCTTTTCAAACTTGAAAACTTATTTAGGGTATTCTGAGATCGATAGATAATTACTTGTTTAGGGTCTATTTTGAAAGTCCATACACGCACATAGTGTACACCTTGCAATGACAATACCCCTCCCCCCGGGATATTGCCAGAAAATGTGTTCAAGATGTCGAGCTTGCAAATACTGAAACTTCCGTAAAACCGGTGAAACCAGTAACCTTGGTAACGGATTGAACCTGCGATGTCCACGGTCGGAGAGAGAAGGGCAATAGCGCCATCTTTGTCCATCTTTGTCCAAAATGAATAAATTAGCAGCAATGAGTTTCCCCATGCAAATTATGGTAGTCTAATAACATAATCGGTGACGTTTCTCTATATAGGCGCGGTTATACGGGTGGGAGCTGATTGGGGCTTGAGCCACCCCCCCCCCCCAAAACAAAAAAAAAAAAAAAAAAAATCCTAAAGCCCCCAAAAATTTGCGCAGAATTTTTTTTATAAATAAAATAATTAAACAAACATCCCCCTTTTTGGGCCATGTCTGTAAAAGAACATTTTTCTCCTCCCGTCCCCCCCCCCGAGCTGACTTTTCGGCGGCTGGTGGACCGAGAAAAAAATTTGGAGCTCGGATTTGGAGAAAAAATTCCGTCCTACCCCCCCCCCCCCCACCGCCGAAAAGCCGAGCGGCTTTTCGGCGGTTGGGATGACCGAAAAAGAATTGGGACCTAGGATTTGGCCGCAAATGAAGCCCCCAGTAGCCCCCTATTTTTTTGCTCTAGCACTGCGCCTGCTCTATACCATGCAATGTGTCAACGTTGTTGACTGCACCATGATGCATAGACAGTCTTGGGGACAAAGGGGGCCGGCCCATGACTGTCTCCTGTTGATCGCCCAGTAAAAAGAAAAAAATCTAATAAAAAAGAGAAATAAAATGATCGGTCAACAATAATAGGTCACCAAGATTATGACTCAGCCAAAATCCCATGTTCTGAGATCCAAGTGTCTCCAAATGCTTATTTCTACATTTTCATGTCATTTCAGCAAAACAGATTTTGTGCCCATGTCACAGAATATCGTATCCGGCAAGTAAATTGGGTTCCATGAACCAATCGGCGGAATTTGGCTAGGAGATTGCATCCCCCGGAACCATGCACCCTAACCCTAACCCTAAGCCTAGATTCGTTCCTGGAGGAACCAATCGGCACACCGATCCGTTCCCCGGATCCAGGAACAAAGACTCTGCTGCACCCCCTCCTTTTCACATCACCTGGCTACGCCACTGACCTACTCCTTGGGACCTTACTTCTGAAATCAAATCACTCATCGACCCCAGGCCTTCAAAGTCATGTTTTCGCTGGCATGAACCACAATGACCTACTACGATATTACATATATGTCAACACTGACCAAACAATCGGTGAAAGTGCGACTTGCCGAGTTTCGACAACTTAAAGACATCAATTTGACAATGTATTCCGGTTTGAAAAGGGCTGAGTTACATGATTCTCCATGCTGGTATTGTCTCTGATAAGGTCTAAATACCCTGAAAAAGATGCAGTTAAAACAATCATTAAATTTCAAAAGTGGAAGTCACTGAGCGAATATTCCAGTTTCCCTCGTAAAAATTGCTGTGTTATAGAATCTTTGTCCCCAGGAAAATAATTTATCTGCCGATATAATCTGTACACATTTTCTTAGTAACAGCATAACTGAGGCTTTGCGTTCCGAGGTGTTAATTCGTCTATTTAAGCGTTATTATGTATGTAGGTCAGATATCAGACTTAGACAGTTTTTGTTAATTTTTAATAGGGTTTCTCAATTTCAAGCAACGCCTTTAACCCAAGGGATGATAATGAAGATACCACCCTGAGGGTCACTTATCAACACCTCCTCTTATTTCACGACAACAAGCAGGTTTTCCAGGAATTTCTCGAACCCGGTAGACCGCAATCTGATGTTGGAGGGTATATCGTTTATCTGCAGGTTGTTCCGTTCACAAGTCAAGATTTGCCGCTGATTGATGACAACGGAACTTGATAGCATGACGACATTGAGTGATGTAAACGAAAACAACCACGAGTGTGCAACAAGTATAATATTGCCCGTGATCATCGCACCTCCACCTGCCCACACCCAGTGGTGTAGGTAGGATTTTTTCAGCACGGGGGGGGGGGGGGGTTCTT
>JZLH01S0101729.1:16156-31751 GCA_001188425.1 Eucidaris tribuloides
AGGAGAAATCTGGTTTTGGATGAACCTCTTATGGGAGATCTCGCAGTATTAATTTTCCCGCGTTGCTATCTGGATATTATGAGCCACTTCCGAGTGTTATCGCTAAAATGATACAGTCAGCGTGCGTACTGTTACATTCGTTTGTACTTTTGTTGTGAGTGTTGCCGTACATGATAAACTAATCTACCAATAAGTGACGGAAGACCGTGATGAGATCTTACAACACAATATTTTGGCAATACAGAGAGTACGCTCAGTGGTATACATGCAGCGCATATTGTGAGCAAACGATTGGGCTTTTCCTTTAGATCGAGTTTTCACAACAGCAAAAATAACAGAATGGAAAAGAAAGAAAGGCGACACAACAATTCTTTCAGATGAAATAAATCCTAATCCGTCCAGAATCTTCGTATTGATGACTAAAAGTAACATTATCACACCCTCTCTGAAAATCCCATTCATTACAACTAACATCATCATGATAATGAATCATTATGATAATGATCAATCAATCATCATCATATATAAAAATAATCAGATAATAATACTAGCTGCTATCTAAGCTACACTACTACTACTATCTACTACTACTACGTACTAACTACTACTAACTAGTTTATACTGATATATGATAGGAACAACAATAATAATATAATTAATAATCATCATCATCCATGCAACTACAACCATTAAAATCAACACCATGGCTCTAAATGTATGAGATTCCTGAGGAGAAAGTATAACAAGACTACCTATACGAAATAAATGGAAGCTTCAGTTGCAAAAAGTTTACATAGAAGTGAAGAAAATTTTAATATTTCTCGCACCTACAGCACTGGCATTACATCACAGCCATTCATTTCCAAATACAAACCACTCACTACTACTTTCTATCTACAATCGAAATGTAGTAACCTTTTACAATTAATTTCACCACCATGCAATATCAGAAATTAATGAATTATACTTATGTTGGGCTCGCGCACGTTCAATTTGGTGTGTGTGTGTAGTGTGTTGGGTGATTTGTGTTTCCGTTGACGGGAGGAGCAGGCAAAGCGTCGTCAGATGGCAACACCTGCGTGGCTGTGAAATAAAAGTAGGCCGACGTAAAACTGGTTTCCATTAATCTGTTTTGATGAATATACCTGGAGGTTCAAGAAAGTCGTTAATCCTCGCGGCGGATATACCAACGCCCTCCATTGACACAGACCACCGATTTTTTTTTTTTTTTTTAATAGACACGAGATGTGCTTTGACCATCTTGTGCTTACGTTATTCTCACCATGAACCAGACTTGGCAGTGTAAAGCAAGAAAGTTTTAAGCAAACAGTTCCATTAAAGCAAGCTAAGTGAAAGAATGATTTTAAGGTGATTTTGTTTTGAACTGTGGTCTTCATGGATATAAATATTAAGAGAGAATAATATGGATATGATACAACGGCTGTAGGCGGTTACCGACGATGGCATAAAGCTGTAATCACTCGCGTATTATGTGATATTCATTCAGAGTGAAATTTTTATCATATTCCCTGATTTACTTTGACTTAACCCATTTGGGCCCGGCCCTAGTGCACCTAGCTGTCTTACGATCTATTATGCAACCGCTTAAAGTTCAGAAAAAAGACAAACAATTCTCCAGGGTGGCAGCGGCATCGATCCGCATTTTTTGCGATGAGTGTGGGGGGGGGTGTCAAAAAATGTAAAAAGGTTCAAATTTTCCCACGCAGTCCGCGCGCGCAAAATTTGCAAGCACTGAAATAAAGGTATATCCTTTGATGAATTGCAACTGCTGTTTACAACAATTCAAGTTCTTGCAGTACCGTTCTATCGAATTGTTGAAGTTGTCATAATAGACTGACGCTTGTTTAGTTCAGAAAAGAAGTGAGTTGCGGGTGGGGTGAGCTGGAGTAGCCCTGTAACCTTCTCACGACTTATAGAGTAACAGCAATCAAGCGACTTCTGAAATATCGTGAAGAATGTTTTTGACATTGCTCGTGTCCCCCGAATTGTAGCTTTGTGTCTGCCCTGTTCTGGTCAACCGTCATATTTTGCATTTTCCTTCTTTGACTGATCTGCTTGAGTAGATTGATTGATCTGATTTGATTGATATGAATTGATTGATTGATTGATTGATTGATTGATTGATTGAATTGATTGATTGAATTGATTGTTATATTGAAGTATTGGATGTTTATTGATTGATTGATTGATTGATTGATTAATTGATTGATTGATTGATTGATTGGTTGTTGGTTGGTTGGTTTGGTGGTTGGTTGGTTGGTTGTTGTTGATTGATTGGTTGGTTGACTGATGATTGATTGATTGATTGATTGATTGATTGATGATTGATTGATTGATGATTGATGATTGAGTGATCGGTTGACTTGATTGTTGACTGGATCCATTCATTCAATTCATTCATTCCATTCATTCATTCAACTACTTTTGAAGTGTCCGGCAATCTCGTTTTTCCACAAAAACCAAAAAACCCCCTTTTCTTTCCGAGGTCTGTTTATTGCCGTCTGGTGTATTTTGGGCAGATTATCCGTGGGAATACCATAATGTAGTTATATGAAATGAATAATGTCAGTAGGTTTAAAAAAAAAAATCAAATTCCATGTAAACGGAATATTTTGTTCGAAGGGAAATACTTGCCAACCGGACCGCCAACTGCATGTCGCAGTCCTCCCGAATACCGGTATACCTGGACGGCAGAATTCACCCACAAATGGTCCCAAACAGACAAGTATTTCCCGTATATTCCAGCTGAGTTGATATGAAAGTTCGCTGTGGCACTAATCAAAATCTACGCACGTATAACCATCAAGAAAGGTTGGCCAGGAGATTAACAAAACTTTTGCGTGGCAGGTTTTTGGTTGACTAATATGATGGCGAAAAACCAAAACTGGCTAGAAATACACGCCCCCACAGACTTGACGCGAGTACGTCCTTGTGAGACGCGTGGGAAAATCAAAATCAACCCATCGTGGGGCGCCATTTCCTGAAAAATAGACATATGAAATATTTCATTAAAGTACACCAATAGGGTCCGCTTATGATGGCCACGAATCACGCTCTTGAAATCGGTCGGGTCATATTCGCGAAAGCTATGTAAAAAAAAATCGACAGATAAAATGTGAAGATAAATCCTCTGATCAGAATCGTAATATAATGGCCCTGAATATAATGATATAGTTTATAATGTTGTTTCCTACTCTAATTCGGGGCCGAAATAATAACCTAACGAGCGATCGTAAGTGTCAAACATATTTACTTACAAGCTCTAGGCATTAGTTTAAGTAAACATCGTTGATTGTGAGTGTAAATGGTATAGCTCCGGATAGACCAAGTTCGAATTTTGTAATCTCATAATATCATTATATGTGCTTAAAACCATAAACGACAAAACAATTTATAATCCAACCAGCACAATTAAATGGATAATAGTCACCTTTTCTTGTTTTGTTTGTCTTGTGTTTGTTTTGTTATGTGTTTCTTCTCTTTCTTTTTTAATTGTTGAGGTACAAACACACGCATCCATTGTATTTGTTTAAATAGAATAGATTATATAACCACAAAAATGTATGAATGCATAGATTTGGAAAAGCACGCTAAACAATAAAAACCAACAGATAATAACTTATTTTTTCGTTAACGAAAACATTGTTTTGCTCTCATTAAAATATGCATAGTTTTGGCAGGACGACTCTAACAAAGTCCAATTCATGTTAAGCGACTATGGGTGGCAAGAGAAAGAAAATTGGATACTATGATGTCAGGAATGACCGTCGGCAACACGGCTTGACCTCATTATATACATAGTGACTGCTGCGCGCGATAAAATCGAAAGCTGTCCATATTTTGCTACCAAGTAAAATTGTACATACTCCAATCAACCATATTCTAATTACAACAGCCGACCTAAAATATTAATACCATTCAGAAAACATAGGGCTCACTAGTTTAGCACAACCAAAAAAGGCTTGTAAACATGACATGTTTATAAAATGCCCAAGCCATCATCGTTTAAAATTGTGAAATTGTATGAAACAAACTGCGAGATCATACTTAAACAAAAGGCAAAAGAAAATCTGAATGTCAATCTAATTAACACATTGCTTTTATTGTTTGTTGATAGTTTCTAATCATCAAAACTCGATGAGGGCTGCCAATGTTTTAATAAACGGATGCTATATTGACATTCTTTATTTTATTTATTTATTCACGAGTATTTACATGTATATGTTTACATAAGAATAATAAAATAATAATGATAATAATAATAAGAATAATAATGTGACACACTAAAACTGACAGTTTTACATGTTTAAGAGAAGATGAATTAGGATGAAATTCGTAGAACGGCTACCTAAACAAGGGGAAGCGGCCATGGCAAAATCAGCAAGAGGCGACAGGGAAAACTTCAAGGCTGTCCCGCCACCTGTGCACCCGCCCCTGCCCTTAAAGACGCAAATTAAAATTATAAACAATATTTTATATAAGCTTCCTTAATGATTACTCCGCAAAGGTAATTCAAAACGTCTCTAAATATTTATGTTAGCTGAGTAGGTCATTGCCTTTTGCAGACATCTACAATACTTCATCACTGAAATGATTAACCTCCAAATTAAAATGCGATATAAATTTTATCATATAACTAATAACAGTAACATCCACAACTCCACATTACAGTCTCGCGCATACATGCCTGCTTCATAACTGAATGGTCGCCAGTTTTTCTGATTCTCAAATGCGCCAAAATCAAAGGCGTAGGCTGGTTTGGGGCATCGGAGGTGCAGCATCTTGGGAGGTGGAAACGGGAGGTGCACAATCTTAGGGAGGTGGAACTAAAGTTTAGAAAATCAGTGTTAAGAGGCAGGAAAGGTGGTGCAACATTTTTTTTTTTTAAACTATTAGGGTGAACTCCTATGGCTCTGCGGGGGGGGGGGAGAGGGGTGACTGCACCGCAGTGGCACCCGCCCAGCCTCACGCCCCTTGCCAAATTACCCGCCAAATAAACGCGTGAAAACACGCCAAATTTGCATGCGATGCATTTTATGGTTACATACTCTAGATATGGTTAGAAAACGCGATTTATGACAACCTTTGGAAAACCTCTGTCGCGGCAAAAAAAAAAAAAAAAAAAAAATTGGATGGCCAGCTGTTTACGTAAAAAAACGCGCATCAGGATCATGCAAGTAATGTGCACGCACAGCTACTTTTAGACGCCTGTGCTCGAAGGAATTGGCCTATTTATTACTGAGAAACATAAAATAATGATTTTTTTTTTTCAGGTTATGCCACCCTAAACCGGCCAAAAAAAACCGCCAAAAGAGTCCATTTGCGGACACTTCATTTTTTGCCCGACAAAGTTTGTGTTTTTTGGGGCGGTAAACCGCCAAGTTGGCAACCCTGGACTGATCAGATATCAATACCACGTGGGTGATCACGTTTCGATTCGGCCATATACAACTCATATCCGATAGCCATTCCCTAAAGGTGACAACACAGTGTTTCAGAGTCAATGTAAAACTTTTATTATTTTCAGCCAAATGTAAGGGTGCTGTTCCGGGCATATTCGGAGAAATACTTAGGGTTTTGAACTTACCGTAAAGCAATGAAAGTTTATCGCAACTACGTGTCCCGGCTACGTGTAGCTTTGAGACTAACGCAACTTGCAAACATGCATTAGAGTCACACAAATGCGGTACGGTTATTAATAAAGTAAATGTTGCGATTAGAAACTTTGATTAAAAGATTTACCCAAGAACAGTGCATGTACAAACATCCAACGAAAATACCATCAAAAGTTTGTCACATACCTGTGTATAGGCCCCACATAATTGAGTAGAATTATTCCCATACGGCTATAAAGATCCCGCCAATAATAGGCCCTTAATTTGCAAAGGCGTTTGATCGGAGAGGGAGGATCCCAAACTATGAAAATATGGAGGGGTGGGGGCAAACATATCGTTTTGCCCCACTCGCCGCGCCCCCCTGACCCCCCCCAAAAAAAAATATATAATATATAATTTGACTAATTTGAAACTCATAATACGCGTAATGCAAGAAGAATGTATATAAAAAGCAAGGCAAGAACAAAAACATCAATGTTTAATGTGTAAAAGTATAATACTCAAACATACACACAATTTCAATAGTATTGCAATTTTGTGGCGCAACGATATCGAGTGGCGCCAGGAAAATGTGAAATTTTGTCTTTACTTTTGCCCCCCCCCCCTTCCTAATCCGGAAAATGGATCAACGCCCCTGGTTTTATTTCCCTCGGTATAATATAATATACAATTTACGATCAGTAATGTGTGTTCAGAAGCTCTAGCTATACCCGCGGGGCAAGGCAAAAAGACACGACACAGCATACACACGTTTGGTTTTTTTGTTTTGAAACTACAATTCTTCATATTTATTTATTTATTGTTTTTGTGAAGCAAAACGTACGACTTTTTCGGTCGTATGTCACAGAAGGTTGCAGCTATGTATTCCGCAACATGACCACAGGTATTTTGTGTCACTCCACCAACGGATATAGAGATATTGTCGGCGCCCGCGTGGGGGAGGGGGGGGGGGGGTGGCAACTGCGTTACAAGGTGCAATACCATGCGCAGTAGTGAAAAAACGCGTAAAAATCGAGTTGTTTTTTACGGTCGGCGGTGATGTACGCGCGCGTACAGTGCAAAGGGTATCAAAATCAGCCATAATCAGGGGTGAGGCGTATATATACTTTTAACAGAATGTTACTTAAAAGGGTGTCTTTTCAAACTTGAAAACTTATTTGAGGGTATTATGAGATCGACCAGTTAATTACTTATTATAGGGTGCGCATTTGAAAAGTCCAACACGCGCATAGTGTACAGCCTTGCAATGACAATGCCACCCCCACACCCGCCCCGGATTTTGCCAGAAACTGTGTTCAAGATGTAAGTGGCTTCAAATACCAAAACTTCCACAAAACCGGTGAAACGGCAGTAACGCTTGGTAACGATTGAACGCTGCGTGGGCACACGGTTGGAGCGAGAAGGGCAATAGCGCCATCTTTCCTCGCAAAATGATAATAGCAGCATGAGTTTCCACATCAAATTATGGTTGTCTTATACATAATCGGTGACGTTTCTCCAGCCGCAAGCATGTGCAACGTTGTTGACTTCACCATGCATGCTTAGTACAAGTCTTGGGGACAAGCGGGGGCCCACGGCTGTCACCTGTTGATCCAGATCGGTAAAAAGAAAAATCTAAATAAAAAAGAGATAAAAATGGTCGGTCAACAATATAGTCACCAAAGTTATGACTCTCGCCAATCCCATGCCTGACCATGTCCGCTTTTTTTCTAAGCATTTCATGGTCATTTGAGCAAAAACTGATTTGTGCCCATGCACCAGAATATCATATCCGCAATAAATTGGCCAACGACCACGTAGAGAACTTGGCCAGGAGGCTTGTTTCGCCGCCGCTAAGCATGCGTCCTGACCGCAGTACTAGGCCTAGATCTTTCCGGGAAACCAAATATCGCCCCGCCGATGTTCCTTCTCCCCGATCACAGGAACGAAAATTCTGATACACAGGTCAGTTCTACGGAGGGGAGGGGCCTTGAGAGGGCTTAAGACCCCCCCCCCCCCAACAACAAAAAAAAAAAATCGGAGTAAAAAAAAGTTTAGCAATAAAAAAATTAAGTAAACATCCCCGTTTGGCCGTGTGTTAATAAATTTGTACGTGAGAAATAAGTTGACCGTAAAATATTTTGGAAATCGATTTGTAATGAACAATTTTCATCGAAACTCTCCCCCCTCCACCACACTTTTCCCACCCCCCCCGCTGAACCTTTTCGGAAAAATATTTTGACCTGGGATTTGGACTGAACATATTTTTCGTTCCTACAAACCTCCCCATCCCCCCCCCCCCCCCATCGCTGAGCTACTTTCGGCGGATGGGATGACGAGAAAATTTTGACTTAACGAATTTTGGACAGGAATGAAGCTCCGACAGCAGCTCCTAAAGTTTTGCTCTGGACCGCGCCTGTTACACCCCACTCCGCTTATGACATTCCTGGCTACGCCACGACCTACTCTCTTGAGACCTCCTGATCAAATCACATCATCGACGCGCGAGACTGAAAGTCAAGTTTTCGAAGGCAATGAACCCAATGAACTATACTACGATGTTACATGTATATGTTCACACGTGACCAAACATAACGTGACCAGTGCGACCTGCCGATTTCACAAGTTAAAGACATCCGTTTGACAATGTATTTCAGTTTTAAGAAATCCAGCTACATGATATCTCTCATATGCTAGTAATTGTCCTGATAAGGTTTGATATTGATATGTCCCTGAAAAGCGTGCAGTTAAAAAAATCATTGAATTTTATTCTAAATAACAGCAATTGATGAGTGGCGAAACTGGAATGTTCCTCTTGATTTTCACATTTCAACAACATTAAAGTAATTTATTTGCGACATGCATCTGTACATAATTTTTAAGTGACAGCAATAATGTCTGAAGTTTTGTGTTCGGTTGTTCATTGTGAATTATCATATATCAAATATCACAATAGTTGGTAAATGTTGATTTTTAATAGGGTTTCTCAAATATTAAGCAGCGCCTTTAACCGACCAAGGGATATAAGTAAGATCCACCCTGAGGTCACTTATCAACACCACTCCTTATTTCACGACAACAAAGCAGGTTTCCACAGAATTTCTCATGAACTCGGTAGACCGCGCAATCGATGTTTGGAGGTATGCCGTTTTAATCTTCAGGTCGTTCCCGTTTCACAGAGTCAAGATTGCCCGCTGATTGAATGACAACGGAATCTTGATAGAATGACGACATTGAGTAAGCTGTAAACGAAAAGAACCACGATGCTGGCAACAAGTATATATATTGCCCGTGATCATCGGCAACCTCTCACCTGCCCACACCCATGCTTAGCTAGGATTTTTCAGCACGTAGGGGGGGGGGGTCTTCCGAAATTTTGTAGGAAGGCACCAAATTCTAGGTCTATTTTTCCCCGGTCACGCCAGCCGCCGAAAATTTGCTCGAGCGGGGGGGGGGGGGGGGGAGTGGGGAAAAGTCTTCCTCCAAATCCCAGGTCCAAAATTTTTCCCTGTCACTTCAGTCACCTAAAACTCACTTATCGGGGGGGGGGGGGAGAGGAGGAGGGCGGGGGAGTCACTTTTTTGCCTCCAAATCCCAGGTCCCAGGTGGCGAAAATTTTCCTCCAAATCCCAGGTCCAAAATTTTTCAAGGTCAACATTTTTGTGGGGGGGGGGGGGGCGTGCCCCACGCCCCCCCCTTCCCCTCGTAGCTACGCCCCTGCCCACACCTCACCCACGCCCACACCCACGCCCCGTATGATGGCGACAGAAGCAATAAATGTTCTGTATATTAATTCTAACCGCTACACATTTCATGACTATTAACTTTTCTGTGAAATAATCTTGGCGCTGTTTTAGATACCATCTCGAAAAGAAAACTCAAAGAAACAAAAGCAAAATCATCATCATCATCATCATCATCATCATCATCATTGTCCGTCATCCGTGTCTTAATTTGAGGACTACTTCTGATCTAGTATTTCCCTTTAACATTTTAACGGTTATACAGCTGAACCATTCGGCAGTCATGACCACGTGCTTGCATACAGCCCCTGCCACGCCCACGTCCTCACGCCCACGCAAAACGAATAATCGTGATACGAATTTACTTCCGGATCACTAAAACCGTGACAAGATTGACACTATCTCTGCCCATTCATTAAGAATCAATTACTTATCAAAACCAATCCAGATACCGCTGTACCGCGCGATTACGGAGAGAGCACACATTCTGCTATCGTAAGTGAAGGTTATTTGAGGTGAACGAATTGCCCAGGAACCTAAACGGGTTGTTCAAACTTTACCAAGGAATAATAATAATAAAAAAAAAATCAACGTCCTACAATGTTTGCGTCACTTTCTTGCCAAACACAGAACTTAACTTTGCTGAATTACATGTGTCCATTAGGGGCTTTGATCCTGGGGGGGGGGGGGGGCTGGCCTTCGAATGAATATATTGGGAGCAAACATATCGATTTGCCCATTTCCTCCCCCAACCAATTATTTCGACAAATTTAAAAATTCAGAAAATGTCATGAAAGGATACGTGTAAAACACAGTGCAAGGCACTACAGAACCATAAGGCCTATGCAGACATTTCAATGAGACTTTCCTATATGAGAAATCATTTTTAGTAATACATACATAACACCATTGGGACTCAAATAGGTTCTAACTACTTGTTACTAGTGTACCATTTTCCAAATGCGGTGATTTCAAGAATATTATTCATGTTACAATAACGTAAAAAAGGTGTTAGCAAATGAGATGGGATATTCAACCGTTGTTGCCACAATGTGCAGGTAATCCATAAACCATTTTCTGTGAGTGTACTTCACAACAAAGCTGCGAATACACTTGCAGACAAAGGAATTTCTAAACGGTTTTACATATCCACAGCACTTTTTGCCCCCTATCTGTTTTGTTTTCCTTCTCAAAATGGAAACAAAAATAATACAGAGAGCGAAACAAACTACGAAGCCAAATCACTGGGCATTGGGTTGTGGGAAAACAAACTGTTATCTTTTTCTCACGAAGTTCGGTACTGTTTTGGTTGCCTTGTTATATGTTGTATATTATTATTCCATATCACATGCACCTTTTTTTGTCAACTACAGCAAGAGTACTTTTGTTAAATCTATGAATGAGATGAATTCGTCGGGTCACTGTACTTTTGGGGTTCAAGTTTAATGAATTTTCCCTTTGATCGATTCCCAATAATTCCCATCGAAAGTGGAAGGCCAATATAACATTTATTTTCATCTGTTTCCGGTGAATCGAAATGAACGATTCAGGCAAGGTTAATTTTTGCCATCTTCCTGATCAATGTTCGCGTAATAATCTCTGTCTGCATGTGGAGATTTAGATTCTCGTGTACGCAACATCGATCCTTAACTCTTAAAGGTAAATGACATGATTGGGGGAATCCTTAACTTGGGCTGAAACTACTCTAGAATCAAGTAAACTATGCAAGGATTGTCCTGTGAAAATCTTGTAGTCAAATGTTGACTCATTCTGAAATAACTTCTGTCAATATCCCTTGTGGTATTGTGTGGCTCCCTATGGATCTTATTTTTATCTGGCCCAGATGAAATTAAAATACTAGTATGTTTATGCTTGATTCTCCTTAAGTAAACAAATTATAGGCAAATCCTTCCAGCTGGGAGATCCATTTCAGCTAACTGATTTGGTTCTTGTGGCATTTTCAAGTGTTCCCAATCATGTCACTAACTTTTCACATGCCAGAGAAATTAGAGATCCATAGACAATGTATGCAATGTCTGGCGCATATTTACACCTTTGGCCCGGAGCGTCGATTTATTTTTCCGAAAGGAAAATGTCCAATTTTAGATTTTGGCACGAAGAGAGCGTTGAAAATTTAGAAACTGCGTAGTATAGTAATATTTCTTATGTTAAAGGTTAGTGACGTGATTTGGAAAACTTGAAAATGCCTCAAGAACCAAATGAGTTGAAATATATAGGCCCTACCAACTATACACCAGATGGAGTGGATCTCCCAGCTAGAAGGATTTGTCTCTAATTTGTTTAGCATGAACATTAATTCTATCGGGGTACGATAAAAATAAGACCCATACAGAGCCACAGAGCAGGTTTGCCTGTCACGAGGGATAATGACATTAGTTATTTTAGAATAAGTCAATGTTTGACTACAAGATATTCACAGAAGAATCCTTGCATAATTTACTTGATTCTAAAGTAATTTCAGCCCAAGTTGAGGACTACCCCAATCATGTCATAATTTATACCTGTATACCTTTAAAGGTATTGGCTAACATTTACCACAGTTAAAGAAAATTGAGCTACATGATTCCCCATGCTACCATTGTCTTTGATAAGGTCTAAAAATGATGCCCTGAAAAAATTGCATTTCAAAATGATTATTTAGTGATTTAAAAAAGTGAAAATCGTAAGTTGATCGGATTCACCTGCCCATTTTCTCCCATAGACCTACTGTGTGTACGTACACCTAGGCTATTTAAACTCGCCCCGAGTTTTAATTGTTTATTCATGCATAACTTGCCATTGGCAGTGTAACTTTCCAAACTTTTGTATTCCAGGGTGCTTATTTGTCCATATAAACACTACTATGTAGTTCAGATATCAAAATTTGACAATTTTTTAAATTGAAGCTCCACAATGTTAGCCTATCACTTTAATTTGATGTTTTTGAAGTGCCTGGTACTGCATTTGAAACATATTTTTGCATTACATTTTTGTAGTAACATTTTGTGTACAAAACAAATGGAAGGCTGCTCGCATAAAACATCACATTGTTACCAATTTGTAATGACCATACACATTTTCAAAAAAATGTATAACTTCATTTACACTTGCCCAATTATTTTACCCAAGATTTCTCTGCCTCTATTCAAAGCAATTCGCTACCAGCCTCGAATCCCACTTTAATATGATAATAATGTGTTCTTGATTTGAACTGTGTCCAAAGTTTTCACCGAAGGGACGAGCTACAATCAGCTGATATATGTGAAATGTCTGTAATCCGTGACCTGTACCAAAGTTTGGGATAAAGCAGATTCACCCCGAAAAAGTACATCGACCGTTAAAATTAACACCAATTAAAATGCATACCCGAGTATACGGAGAAAGAAGAATATGGGAGAATAAAAGGGGAAAAATAGGGATTCAGAATGGGAGGAGAAGATAGTGTGATGAAGAGGAGGATAGGGTGCTAAGAATGTCTATTACAAACAAGCAGGCCTGGGAGGGCGAGGACGTGGGGAGGGGGTAGTTTGAAGGCTCAAACCTTTGTCCGTCGTGCTACGCAAATCAGGGTCTGAACAACCTGTGCTGCAGACTACTACTTCCATAGGCCCTGTGGCACGTGCCCTAGTCAACAAGATTAGTCTTGGCTCAAGGCGCTGTGAAATTGTAGTGCCAAAATAAAGTCTGAGCATGCAGACTAAGGAGGGGGGGGGAAGGGGGTGCCAAAGAGAAAACTGAACCTTTGTCAGTCCCGAAATAGTTGAGATTTATTACTCCATAAAACGCATTGCTGGTAAATTGGTTCTATGTTTATGAAGCGCAGCCAGGACGTCGATCAATTTTTTCGGAGTGGATGGGGGGGGGGGGCGACAAAAGAAAGAACCCCCACACAATTCGCAATATTTCGATAAAAAATTCAAATTAAAAAATGTGTATAATGTTCAATATTTTTTATGTTAAGTTTAATGGTTTTGTACTGCCTTGCAATGTTTGTCAAACATATTCTTGTATTACGTTTTATGATTTTTTTTTCAAGTTGTCAAAATTATTTGAGGTAAAACGATATGTTTTCCCCCAATATTTTCACTGTCAGTTGCCATCCATCCAATATTTTCACTGTCCCTTGCCCCCCTCTCCCCAACCCCAGGATCAACGTATTTGGAGTGAAGGGCTACTCTGGCTTGAGGTGAAGGCTAATCATAAATGTATTTTTTCATCGTCATTTCCTTCTTTAGCCTCTACCCGACCGAATAACGAAATTCAAAGTTTTAAAGTTAATAAAGCAAAATTTTGCGATTAATCAGGCTCGTTTTACCGTGTCAGATGACAAAAGAACAAACATATTTTGTATAAAGATACAAGAACATTACATTGTTGCGCATTATGTAGGGGAAAATAGTGAAATAAAAGCAAATTTGCTGTGCTATATTTTTGTTATTTTCGTGTCTAGGGTTGGAAAATAAAGTTTATGCTGTTTTTTTCAGGACCTGAAGGAATATTGTTTGGGTTTTCAACGGAACCATTAAATTTATTGCTAAAATTTGTACTACCCCTTTCTTCAATCATTAAGATATGTTAATCACGCAACACTCTTAAAATATTTGCCCCAAAATCAAGTTTTAGGCAAAGAAAATTCGAGACATATCGTCGTGTCAGCGAAACTTTTGTGCGTCTGACGGATGCCTGATTGTTTTGATGCCTTCGAAAAATAAATCATCAGTTTCGATGGTAGTACACCATCCGGGCAGTATCACTTCCGGTACATATCCCAAAATACTGAAAATAATATCAGCAAAAGTCAAAGCTGTTTATATATTCAGGGCTTTGAAAGTAAACAAACATGACAAAGAACAGCCGATCGGCTGGTTGATCGATTGATCGATTGATTGATCGGTTGATGATCGATGGATTGCTGTGCTAAAACAAATTAATACTAGCTTGTGGCTTCTGGTGACTTACTGACCACCTACAAAAGGTTAATAGTACTCTTTTCCAGTACTATTATCTATTAATAGAAACCGGCACCAAAACCTGACACCAACCTGGCACCGCATTTTTGCAACGCGTGAGACCCGGACAGAGGCTTTGTGGACACTAAAGCCAAAGAATGTTAGCCCGGCGATTCTCGCCTGCGCCTTGGCTGGTATACGTACATAGCGCAACCTGGAAAGACAGTGCTTCCTATTACTGATGACTACCGCTTGGCTGTAGATAAAACGGTCGCAAGCTGTTATGTGTTGTATCATTCGGCCATTCCGAACATTAGGCTCGTCCCAGGGGGCGAAAAGCCCCTAACTGTAAATTTTCGAGTCTTCAGGCGGCGTAAGGAGGAAACACCCCTACAGTAGTACGCTGACGCATTTTTTAGGCGTAGTCGCTCCAAGGGCAATGGTGGCAGCCGTTACAGGTCAGGCGGCCATCCGTTACGCGAAGTAACAGGCATCTCACTCTTCAATGTTCGCTAATCCGGTGTACCTTTAATTTGCGCATGGTTTCGTTTTTGTTCTTTGTTTTAATTGTTTTTGGTCGACCATGTGCATATGTTTTCGTTTCCCTAATCGCTAGTTATATATACAAGAAAATAATATCTAATGTCCATGCATTGAGCTGTGTCAAGGCCTCTTGCTGGCTGTGCGTGTTTAAAAGTCCGTCTCATTGTTGTAGGATGGCATTGAGCGAACCATTCCGCTTTGTTCTACATGGCTCATGTTATATTTATTCATGTACCGTCCTAGCACTTTCGCTGAATATACCGTCGCTCGCCTCGACGCCACGGATTAAACCATGACTATCAGCATTTAAAGCCCAGTCAATCACACACACTAGCGGTGGCCAGGGGCGGACCTCTCTTGTAACGTAGTATTTTTCGTTTGGGGGGCAAAGCCAAAAACGGCACTTTGTGGTGTCAAAAGGGCATTGGGACACGCACATATTTTTCACCATCAGATTATCGTTTTGATTGAAGTAGCTAGATTTTCTGCGCGTGTAATATGTAACTTGAGCAATCTTTTTGAAGCATATGCTGATTATGAAAACATGAAATATATATCTTAGCTCCCGGTGCAAATATTGGATTTTATAACGAGTCGTTCTTGCGGTGATTAACGATAAGCAATCTTCTATAAAGTGATCTGAAGAAAAGCCAGGTATTCTACGTTTGCTTTCAAAAAGGGTTGTTAAATAATTTGGAGGTCGGATTGTTTCTCCCATGCAATATAATAGTCACTGTCCGTTGCC
>JZLH01S0101729.1:40299-54134 GCA_001188425.1 Eucidaris tribuloides
TTTATAATGTAGAACTAATGACAATCTGGGATGTTATCAAAATTCCACAAGCTTTCTTATTAATTTTCATACAGAGCATGGAATGTGACCTTTTTGTGACCTCTCGATAATCCTTTGATAATGAAATCTGCCGTACACCGTAAGAAAAGAGGTTCTTAAAATGTTAATAATTTATCACAAGAGTGGCAACCGACTTTGGAGCAAATTAGCTCCACTTTTGACGTCGCAAAAGTTCTCTTTAGCACCATTACATACAACCAAATCGGTGTTCCGAAAATGGTGTCGTATTGCGACAAAATGAAAAAAGGAACCCTTTAAAAACCCTACTTTTTCTTAGAGTGTAAGGTACACATCATACAGCGTTCAGCTTCTTGCCTATATGCTACTTATATGTTATGTTTTTGGTGCCAAAGTGCACCCTTTTCTTAGGATGTAAGCGCACCGACAAAAATATTGTTAGTGTGGTGCAGAGATTTCGCATCCGTGGTGTTATTTTGATAATAATTATAGTTCTTACAATAATAAATGTATAAACTTTATCTCACCAAATATTAACACCACAATGGTAACACCATATCAATTATGTTGTAGTGTTACGAATTGGATCATCGCTTTGGTTATCATAAGAGCACCATAACTCACTGGATAAAACTAAATCTTTCATCAGGAGACGATAATAACTTACTTTTCTAGGCAATGCTAAATTGTCCTCTGAAATGCCTTTTACACATATTAGCTTCCGCTTTATAGTCTAGATAAAATATAAGAAGATGATAGTTGCTTTATGACATGCCGCACACTTCCGTTCATTGGCAAAGTTCTTCTGAAGCCTACCTTAGTTTTTGGTATATAAACCGCAGCAAAACCTGATAACAACCCACTAGAAAATAACCATAATATTTATGATAACTGTATTTTCTGCGGGTACTGCGTTTCCGTGTATCATTTACCGATGTGTCGTGACGGTTTTAAAAGCGATAATAATTTATGGACTTCTATCCATCGCATGTCAACATTATACACGAACCACCGAGTTCATACGTAGTTCGTGACAGCCCGTATGTTACGGTAATTCAGCCTGACCTGGCCCGGTGCCCACTTTGAACTTAATCGGAAATATCATATTTTGTTTTCCTCCAACATTCGGCCACAAGGGGTCTGTGGGTAACGCCTCCTTTCGCCAGTTGCGCTGGAGTGTTTCTTTTTTCTTTTAAAATCGCTGTGTCAGTGGAAGTGAGTGACTATAACTACCTAACTTTACCTGCCTACATACCCATTAAATAACCAACCAACTATCTAACTAACCTAGCATATCGATAAGCAGAAAAAGAAAGAAATGGGAAAGACGGATGGAAAGAAAGAAAAGAAAGAAAGAAAGAAAGAAAGAAAGAAAGAAAGAAAGAAAGAAAGGAAGAAAGAAAAGAGAAAACGAAAAAAGGGGAAAAAGACAAAAGAAAGAAAGAAAGAAAGAATAAAACGAGTAAATAAAACATGTTTGAAGCAGTGGGCGGAAATTCCGCCCATGGGCGTCGATTTTATTTATTTATCTATTCATTTTTTTTTGGGGGGGGGGGCAAACATATTGTTTTGCCCCAATAATTTTGACAACCTGAAAAATTCATAAAGCGTAATGCAAGATAATGTTTAAAAAAAGCAGTGACAAAAAAAAAAAAAAAAACCATTCAAGGAACATAGAAATAGTTCCTAAACATACGCAATTTTCAAAATTATAGGCGCTTCGCGCACAAAATTTTAGATTGCAATTTTGCGCGCGGATCAAATGTTACACATGTTTTAAAATCCCCCCCATCCGAAATGTGGACAGACGCCCATGATTCCACCTACCGTATTTCCGTATACATATAAAAAGAAAGAAAGAAAAAAAGAGGTATTGATTCTCTGGTTTAATGCTGACATCGTATGATCACATCCGTACAAAGTTTCACCTTCTGTGATCAAGTTCATGATTATAACAAGTACTAGTATGACCCGACCTACTTCAATCTTGATGATGATTATCAGGGAACCAATTCTTTTTTTTTTTTACAGAACGTATACGGAAATACCATCCAGAAACACTGCCATCCTAACTCAAATCAAAGCCTCGTCATAGCACTACATGGAAGAAAACAAAACATAAACAAACTGGTAGGTGTTAAATTTTAATTATACCCAACGTGTTGATAAATAGAAATACAGTCAGTGGTGTCGAATTTCTAACACTCTGTTATCTTATTTGTACATCAAAAAAGTTATTTGCTGATATGATCCTAATTTTGTATAACTGTCGATAGGAATTCGTTTTTGTCCTGAGTTAAATTTTGGCGATGTATACTATTCCCCATAATCTATGTTTTGGATCCACTTTACATTTTGACGTCATTAGTTTTCAGGTTTTGTTCTCCACTCCACATTGATTGCATGTTCGTGTGCTACCAGGGAGAAACTATACCTTTGAGCTCCTGGTGTCAAGCGAAATTTGTTGCAGAACGAGTTTGCTCCTTTTTAAATTTTAATGAAGCTAACCATTATTCTAAGAAAACCCCTTTATCATAAACCTGACCAAAACCCTTAGACCCACTCGGAAGCAAAATCATACAATCGTTATTTTGTGGTGTAAATGTGCAAAAGATTATGTTATTTTTCTTTGCAATAAATGCTTTGAAGTGGGAGCGATGTACGTACAGACGTGCTTCCAGTGAGCAACTAGCTTTAAACTCCTCACATGCCTGTTGTCAAGCGAAATTTGTTACAGAAATGACTTTGCTTCCCTTTTCAATGGACCCGTAATTCTAACCAAAAGCCGTTAATCATAACCCTAAACAAAACCCTTAGATCTGTCCCAAAGCGAAATCCTACAATTATTATATGGGCATGTGCAAAAATTTATGTATCTTTTTTTTATTTTTTATTTTTTAATTTTTTTTGCAAATCATGAATTTTGCTTGAAAGTAGGAAAGATGGACATAAATGTAAACATAAACCACACGGTAGCATGGGGATATAAATACCACACGGTAGCATGGGGATATAATGTAATATACGGTCGACACATGATATAGGTTTTGGTCATGAAGCCTACCAGCAGATTACATTAAAGACAACATTTGACATTGGGTAGGTTTTTATTAAAGCAATGTTAAACTTTCATGTCTGGGACATATAACGAGCAAAGATTACAAAAGTTTGGATAATCATGCTGCCACTAGAAAGATGTGTATGAATAAATATGACACATGAAAATACGAATCTGGTATTACCATGGTATTACTGTACCACAGTAGTATATGGCAGAAATGCTATGGCAAAACCAGTCACTCACCAATTTTTATTTGTTCAAAGTACTACATGATCTTTCTCAGGTAAAATTTTAGCAGGAGTTCATTTTTAGATCTTTTCAGAGTCACTTTTTATCGCATGGGGGATTATACAGCTCATATCTTTTTAACTGGAAACGTTATTAAATCATATCTTTCATCCAATATTGTTTATTTTGGCCACCGCTATATATCCTGTCCGTGCAGTTTCTTCCTACAGCAAACAAATCGTTAAAAATGTTCCTATTACCAAGTGAGAATAGAGTCAACGTAGATTAGTATTACCGTGAAATATTGGAGTTCAGAAACACATACATATTGAGTAATTTGTCATCAACCCACTGTGGCTGCATGTCTGTAATCTTTTAACTGGTAAAAATAACGAAGTGGAGGAAATGAAATGAAATATCGTTTACCAGTTTTTCCATCAAATTATTAACATGTAGGGGCGTATTAGTGGGGCGTATACCGTTATCATGCGGTTGAATTGATATAGGCCTACGGGTGTGAAACGAGCCTGATCGCAATATTTCCACAGCACCTGAGAGATCGCAGCCAAATCCTCGACCCTGTCTATATTGGCGGGGTCTTGGACCATGGAGGTAGCGGTTACAGATCAACAGACCAAAGGCCCGATAGGCCAAAGGCCCGATGGACCAAAGGCCCAACGGACCAAAGGCCCAATAGGCCAAAAGGCCCGAAAGACCAAAGGCCCGATAGACCAAAGGTACAGTTGACCAAAGCAGACCCGATAGACCAAAGGTCCGATAGACCAAATGTCCGATAGACCAAATGCACAATTGACCAAAGTTTCAATGGACCAAGGGCCCGATAGACCAAAGGTCCGATGGACCAAAGCCCCGATAGACCAAATGTCCGATAGACTAAAGGACTGACAGACCAATGGCCTGACGGACCAAAGGCTTAATAGACCAAAGGCCCGATGGACCAAAGGCCCGATGGACCAAAGGCCCGATGGACCGAATGCCTGATGGACCGAACGCCCAATGGACCGAATGTCTGATAGACCGAAGGCCTGATAGGCCAAAGGTCCGTCAGGCCAAAGACCCGAAGTCTGTTGGGATAAATGTCCATATACTATTAGAAAGAAAAGTTCCGAAAGGGATCCTTTGTTTGTTCCGCTGGGGGTACCGGCTGTTCTTAAACTTAAGGTTCTCGAAAAAGCAGTATCTAAAAATCATATAAGTTCTGCAGTAGGGATCATTATGGATGCTTGTACATGCATGGGCAGAACCCCTTTGAGAAACTCCTTTCCACCAAAATGTTCTAATCCCATAAAGCCCCCAATGCCAACCATTGCTGCATGGATCCTGTAAACTTTGGCCCTATTCATCTTTTTGATTAGCACACAACAGACTGCATGTTTGGGATAACCAAAATGAACCCCTACCCCTAAAAACAAAAACAAAAAACAACAACAACGACAACAACAACAAAAGAAATCGGCCTACATGGCACCATTCTCTTTGAAATCTACCTACGGCATATCACTCAAGCTGTTACAGGCCCACTTCGGCGTACTTACTCTGGGCAGGAGTGAGGGATAGTAGGGCGGTTTTTCTCGAGGAAAAAGAAATGGGTACACATTATTTAAAAATGATTTTAGTTTCGTCTGCCATTTCGTACGGAATTTATGGGGTGGAGATTTAAGGGGGCGCTGTGATTCTGTCCCATAGTTTTTATGGAGGGGGGGGGGCGTTTATCTCCCTGGAATTGTGATTAACAACTTTTGGGGCATTTGTTAAATTAGTATGGAAATGGCAACATATTGATGAAACGCCTGAAGCCATGTCCACACGATCGGACATAAGTTGCTTGTGACCGGGCATAACTTGTGTCGGTAATAGCGTCGGATATAAAGTTGCTGTATGAACAATTGTCGGGCATAACTCTATCGGATATAGCGCGACTTATACCAGACGATTTATATCCGAAGAAGACCAGATATAAGTCCGGTAATAAGTTATACCCGGTAATAACAAAATACGTGTGGACTGTTGTCGGACATAACTCCGACCTGAAAAGGGCAATTACTCTTTGCGAAGACAACTTCATTGTTTACCAATTCACAATTCACGCAATTTGGGTCAGAGATTACGACCCAATAGCACCTTGATTACGTCATTTCCTGTCTGCTATTACCAGTTATAACGTGTCGGGCATAAGTTTTGTCGGGTATAAGTGTTAATACCGACAGGTGTGGACGCGTTGGTGGATCAATGGATTTTTTTTTATTACGTCGGACTTATACCCGACAAAGATATGCCCGTTAATAACTGCCTTTGTGAACGCAACTTGTGTCATACCGAAACGGAAGGGGGGGGGGGGCTGTTTTACCAAACTGCGAAGTTTGATTTTAGTGCGAAATGGTGGATTGAAAGGCGCACGCGAAAAGTGAGCGTGTACAAGGTTTGGGAAAAATTTGAATCTTCTGGTCAAAAAATGGATTTATGGCGTTCAGCAATTGAGCCGCAATTCGAAACAGCTAGTAATTTTTCACCATGATTGCTAGTTTTACTATGAACTAAGACACAATCCTGTTTTTTTCGTGGATTTCTGAAGGATAACATCAATAAACAAAGTAACCATGTCATATATATCGCCCCCTCGCTCTTACCCCTTCCCCCACATTTCATCATGATAACGAATTGTCAGGACCCTGGTACAGTCCGGAACAATCACGAATAAGGGCTGGTACAATTGATTTGTCTGAATAATGTCGTTTTTATTTATGCCCCATGCCGGGTTGCAATTTAACATCACTAGAAAGTTTTAAATGTCATAGCAGTTCATTCGGGAAGCGGTAAGTTGCTTCTTTGGTTCTGCACCTCTCATAACATAATTTTTCTCTCACGCGATCCGAATTTTCGTAGTAATTTGACGCTGTTAAAAGTTCACCACTAACCGAGATCTCCCGCCCTCTGATTGGGTGATAGTAATCTCAATTCACAACGCAGACATGTACTCATAGCCAACGCAGCACAGGCATAAGATGGTAAAACGGTGTATCTTGTTTTGTTTTCAGACAAATTACACAAATGTTTAATGCTTGACGTTTTTCAAAATAATAACCATTTTTGCGAAGATAGAGTGTTTTACCATGTACTGTTGATTTTGATCTTCTGATAAAACGGTCTATTTGATTAAATGAATTGTTACGTTAGATATAACCAATCATGCACAGAATTGGATAGTTATCAGTTTCTGTAAATCACATAATTTGTATGTACTACACACTAAGAAATAAGGGGACAATTGGGGTGCACAAATGTCCCAATATCAGCACCTTAGCAATTCTGCACCCTTCAGGGTGCATACCAACACCTCTGTGCGTTCAAAATCACACCTCTGAGGGTGCAATGTGCTAGACGTGCACCCAAGGGGTTCAAAATTGCATACATAAGAGCGCAGCTATTGGGACAAATTGTGCACCCCAATTTATTTAATGTGTACATTTCTTTCGATAAAATCTCGAATATTTGAACATTAATGGTAAATTTTCTCAAAACAGTGGTTTTCAAGGTAGATCGTTTTACCATCACAACAGAGGCAAAAACTACTAAGATGGCGCAAATTATCTTCAAAACGAAGCGCAATGGAAAATTCTCAATAGTATCATTAGAAAGAGCGGCTGCATACTACATAAGAAGTGGATTTACCTCAAAAATATAATTTTCGACTTATACTGTATTACCATCAGAGGCCCGAACAGATAGGACGTATGCACACGGTAGATTGTCTCCCCTGTGATCGTTCATTTACCGTAAATTCGATCAGGTTTCTGGCCAAATGTTTGAGTAAACTTTCAGTTAACGTCAAGAAAACAACCAGACAATAAATGATTGGTTTTGCAAGTTGAGAGGGTGCACTTTAGTGTCTTCCGTTTTTCCAGTTCTCCTTGTAGAGCCACGATGTATTGGCAGTGTTTCAAGAGACATTGTCATGGACTGGAAGAGCTCATGAACGCACACCAAACAAAATATCATGAATGCACACCAAAGAAAATAAAACACGGAATCCGTTAAAGTTTTTCTTACTGTACCTCTTCCAGGTCACCACGAAAGTTCGATCGGATTCGCTTGTTCAAAGGACCATTAATCTGACAAGGTTCAAGAGTTCAATTGTGATTGGTTAAGAAATTGGATAAGCCTGACATTTGCATCTGAAGTGTCATACGCCCAGTCAAATGATGGGGGAGGGGTGCAATATGGAAAGACAGGAGTTGAGTAGAAGGAGTAAACAATTCGAAGGTTGAGTTACTGGGACAATTTCTTAACCATTCGGAGGTTCAGATACTGGGTCAAATCCTTAACCATTCGAAGGTTCAGATAGTGGGAAAAATATCAGATACTGGGACAAATCCTGAACCATTCGAAAGTTCAGATATTTGGACAAATCCTTAACCATTCGAAGGTTCAGATACTGGGTCAAATCCTTAACCATTCGAAGGTTCAGATACTGGGTCAAATCCATAACCATTCGAAGGTTCAGATACTGGGACAAATCCTTTACCATTCGAAGGTTCAGATACTGGGTCAAATCCTTAAAGTATTAGGCTAACATTGTGGAGCTTCAAATTAAAAAAAAATAGTCAAACTTTGCTATCTGAGCTACACAGTATTGTTTGAATGGACAAGTAAACACACTTCAATACAAAAGTTTGGAAATTTATGCTGCCACTGGTAAGATATGAATGAATAAACAATTAGTACTCGGGCCGAGTAAAAAATACAGTGCACTCTCGTTATAAAGAACACTGATATAACAAAATTTCGTTATGAAGAAGTAAAATCTCTGGTTCCATATTTTGGATTTCCTTTGTATTTTATAATTTTTGCAACCCTGATATAAAGAACTTTTGTTATAAAGAACAAATTTCAAGGGTCCCAAGGACTTCTTTATAACGAGAATGCACTGTAGCCTAGATCCACATACAGTAAGTCTATATGCAGTAATACGCAGGCGCATTCGTCAAGTTACGATTTTCACTTTTTTAAAGCACTAAATAATCATTTCGAAATGCAATTTTTAAAGGGCTTTATTTCCATACTGGGTCAAATCCTTAAACATTCGAAGGTTCAGATACTGGGTCAAATCCTTAACCATTCGAAGGTTCATATACTGGGCCAAATCCTTAACCATTCGAAGGTTCAGACAGTGGGACAAATATCAGATACCGGGTCAAATTCTTAACCATTCGAAGGTTCAGATACTGGGTCAAATCCTTAGCCATTCGACGATTCAGATACTGGGTCAAATCCTTAACCATTCGAAGGTTCAGATAGTGGGACAAATATCAGATACTGGGTCAAATCCTTAACCATTTGAAGGTTCAGATACTGGGTCAAATCCTTAACCATTCGAAGGTTCAGATACTGGGTCAATTCCTTTACCATTCGAAGGTTCAGACACTGAACCAAATCCTTAACCATTCAAAGGTTCAGATACCGGGTCAAATCCTTTACCATTCGAAGGTTCAGATACTGGGTCAAATCCTTAACCACTCGAAGGTTCAGATAGTGGGAAAAATATCAGATACTGGGACAAATCCTTAACCATTCGAAGGTTCAGATACTGGTACAAATCCTTAACCATTCGAAGGTTCAGATACTGGGACAAATTCTTAACCACTCGAAGGTTCATATACTGGGTCAAATCCTTTACCTTTCGAAGGGTCAGACACTGGGTCAAATTCTTAACCGTTCGATGGTTCAGATACTATGACAAATCCTTAACCATTTGAAGGTTCAGATACTGGGTCAAGTCCTTAACAGTGTTGTAGTCAAGGCCCAAACCCTCAAGGCTCAGGCCAAGGCTTCAATGTCCAAGGCCAAGGCCAAGGCCAAGGCATGGATACCCAAGGCCAAGGCCAAGGCATGAAACCCCAAGGCCCAAGGGCAAGGCCAAGGCATTAATAAAAAAAATGAAAGAAGGTCACACGCGCACAAAAAGCATTAAAGGCAAGGTTCGCCCTGACGACAAGTTGGTTTTAATAAAAGCAGAATACTGAGAAAAGCATAATACTGCAAGTTTGGTGAAGATCCACCAAAGAATAACAGAGTTATAAGGTTCAAAGTTTTAATTTTTGTGACGTCACATGCGAGCAGCTCCCTATATGTCGTGTAACATAAATTCCATAAATTGCCATTTTTTAATGGTTCATGATAATTGAATCGGTTTTTTTTTCACAGAAACCTATATAAAATAATGTTTCTGATAATATATTAAAAGCTCAGGTAATATAATTTTCAATTTTCTGAGAAAACGGCACTTTTATGGAATTTATATTACACTACAATAGGGAGGTGCTCGCGTGTGACGTCACAAAATGTACACTTTGAACCTTCATAACTCTATTATTCTTTGGTGGTTTTTCGCCAAACTTTCACTAATATGATTCTCTTATTATTCTGCTTTTATTAAAACCAACTTGACATCAGAGTGAACCTAGCCTTTAATATACAGACTTTGGTATTCATTGTGATGTTATTCTGAAGACAATTTAGCATCTGCTACCTGTAGGAGGCATTAAATGTGAGTACCCGAATCGTACTTGGAATAGAGCAAATAGTATCGAAATAATCTTCCCACAAGATTATGACTTTTTTTTACAAGTTATAACTGTTATACATTATAAAGCCTGAAATGTCACTTACACTGATACCAAATGTACACCCGTATGTTGAAGTATTCTATTTGTTTTCTAGTGCCGTAACTGAACTACATTTTTGTGTAAAACATTTTTGTTAAGTTTTTTTCCTGTTCCTCTTCACTTAAGAACAAGAATTCTTCTCTTTATTAATATCATTATTGTGTTGTTTTGTTGTAATTATCATCTTATAGTATTAACCGCAAATTTTGTAAACTCGCCCATACATAAATGTTCAAGTCAGTAATGACTGCTGTATACAACTTCTGTTTAGATAAATGATATAGTTTTACTGCACAATAACAACAAAATATTTACAATTATTCTTGCAAAGTACAAAAATTCCAAATGCCTTGAAAATGCCTTGATTCTTTTGGAGATTTTCCAAGGCCAAGGCATTGAAGTCCAAGGCCAAGGCATGCTGAAGGCCAAGGCATTGAAGTCCAAGGCCAAGGCATGCTGAAGGCCAAGGCATTGAAGTCCAAGGCCCAAGGCATTGAAAAATGGCCTTAAGGCGCCTTAAGGCCAAGGCCCAGCATTAAGGCACTACATTACTGGTCCTTAACCGTTCCAAGGTTCAGATACTGGGTCAAATCCTTAACCATTCGAAGGTTCAGATACTGGGTCAAATTCTTAACCATTCGAAGGTTCATATACTGGGCCAAATCCTTTACCTTTCGAAGGGTCAGATACTGGGTCAAATCCTTAACCATTCCAAGGTTCAGATACTGGTTCAAATCCTTAACCATTCGAAGGTTCAGATACTGGGTCAAATCCTTAACCATTTGAAGGTTCAGATACTGGGTCAAATACTTAACCATTCGAAGGTTCATATACTGGGTCAAATCCTTTACCTTTCGAAGGGTCAGATACTGGGTCAAATCCTTAACCATTCGATGGTTCAGATACTAGGACAAATCCTTAACCATTTGAAGGTTCAGATACTGGGTCAAGTCCTTAACCATTCCAAGGTTCAGATACTGGGTCAAATCTTTAACCATTCGAAGGTTCAGATACTGGGTCAAATCCTTAACCTTCCAAGGTTCAGATACTGGGTCAAATCCTTAATCATTCGAAGGTTCAGATACTGGGACAAATCCTTAACCATTCGAAGGTTTAGGTACTGGGGCAAATCCTTAACCATTCGACGGTGCAGATACCGGTACAAATCCTTAACCATTCGAAGGTTCAGATACTGGGTCAAATCCTTAAACATTCGAAGGTTCAGATACTGGGTCAAATCCTTAACCATTCAAAGGTTCAGGTAGTGGGACAAATATCAGATACCGGGTCAAACTCTTAACCATTCGAAGGTTCAGATACTGGGTCAAATCCTTAACCATTCAAAGGTTCAGGTAGTGGGACAAATATCAGAGGGTCAAATCCTTAACCATTCGACGATTCAGATACTGGGTCAAATCCTTAACCATTCGAAGGTTCGGATACTGGGTCATATCCTTAACCATTTGAAAGTTCAGATACTGGGTCAAATCCATAACCATTCGAAGGTTCAGATAGTGGGACAAATATCAGATACTGGGGCAAATCCTTAACCATTCGACGGTTCAGATACCGGTACAAATCCTTCCAATCAGGTCCAGTCTTTCCATGTCATCTTCCTTTGTTTAAAAGCCGATCCTCCCGACATCAAATTTTTGTGCTTCATGCCTATCAGTTTTGTAATAACTATTATACCAGACAGAGAGAGTTCAAGTTTTACAAAACACGTGGGAAGTAATTTTTAAACGTGGGGGAAAATAGATATGTTCCCTTCTAAATGCTATCCTGCAATTAACTTTTATTCAAATGTCACGGCTTCAACAAATAGATACAATCCTCGCTAAATGTCAGTATTACGGATACATTGTAAAGAATGACTTCCACAATTGGTTATTTAAAGAAAGTTATGTTATTACCATCATGAGAAAATGTTTTTGTTTCGTTTAAAGTTTTGGATCACGGTTAAGTGATAAAATGAGCCCGTGGAAGTGAGTGGCTGTCGGTTTTAGGACGACTCCCACGGAGGACAACTCCTCCCGAGACGACTCCCATCTGACAGTTTCCACAAATCTGAAAATGATAATGTAACTTCAGTGGAGGACAATTCCCCCGAGGACAACTCATCGGGAGGAGTTTAACAAAGGTCCAGTTTACATGTAAAAACTCGGAGTTGTCCTCTGGTCAGTAGCCCTCCGCGGGAATTGTCCTCCGGTGGAGTTTTCCACTGGGGAAATTTCCACCAGGGGAGTTGTTCTTCAAGTGGGAATCGTCTTCGGGTGAGTTGTACTCCGAGGGATTTATGAGTTGCACTCCGAGAGATTTATGGGTTGCACCCCGAGGGATTTATTATTAAAGCAAGACTATAAATGTTAGGGGACGAAAAATGTCAAAAAGACCTATCTTCCGCGAATCGCACAGCGAAAACCCCATGATTTTCTGAATTTTATAAATATCAGGGGTCGCCGCCCCCTCTGCCCCTTGCTCCCCTTGGCACCGCCTCTGGAAGAATTATTTTAGCTTATTTTCTCCTTATTTGCTCGATGAGCTCATTTGGGGTGGAAAAAAATCATGAACAAAATCCTTATCGCTGAATGAAACAGAACGTCGCCCCTTTTACTCAAATGATGTTAAAAAAAAATGGGTCACATAATTTCTTAGCAATCCGTATGAAAAAAAAAATAGACTAATTTATGTGGTAAAATATTGAGCTTTTTGGTTCAAGGTGCAGGTACAAAGACTTTTCGCATTCATGCTGTCGGTCGCCGGAACTCTGCCCCGAAAACCCAGAACTGATGAGGTTAAAGAAATTGAATCAGCGGTTATTTTTCCTTTTTGTCAGTCCATCTGTTGAGGTGTAGTTTCTGAGACACATGTAACGGCAATTTAATCATTGCGTTACAAATTTCACCAGAGGCATTACATGTCGTTCAACTGTTTTTGTTTTTGCTTCCCATAATGCATCTCGCTTAAGAATTCCGGTCAGCGGACTTCCCTGCTGAAATCATGGTATCCGTTTGAAATATCAAAGTAAACATTACATCACATGTTACTGACTTTTGGGGAAGTTCATTGACTTGCTGCAAGTGACATTGCATTTAATACGCAGTAGGGTTATATTGTTACTTGATTTGTGAATGTTTACACTGCATCTCGCACTTGTCTAGTGTCTCTTCAACAAAGCGTGGGAAACAACAAATAAATACATAAATAAATAAACAAATAAACACAACCAAAACGGAAAATTTACCAACAACTTTCATTTGCACGTTACAGGTGAGATGTGCATGTCTCGATTTTAGACATTGAAGGATAGTGACATGATTGAGAAAAGTAAAAAAAATGCCTCAAGAAACAAAATAAAGTTGAAAATTAAATCAACATTGTATACTGGCTAATGTGGCGTATTCAGGCTGGAAGGATTTGTCTTGAATCTGTTCACTTGAGGAGAAACAATCAATAATGTACCAGTATTGAATTGATCTCCGGCCCTGATAGAAATTCATCCCACAAAAAGTTAAACAACAAATTTTACCGTCAAAGCATCTTCAGATCATAATTCTACAACAAAGAAGAAAGGTATGATTATGACATTATCTCAGAATAAACGTTAAAGAGTATACCTCATTCTGGGCGCATTGTGTCCTGCATTGAGGGCGAATTCTAATCTAGCCATTTGCCTTTATGTTGCGATGTTTTGACTTGATCCCGTAACTCCAACGTAATGGATAAAGTATTGGCATTTGTCGTATGATTTTTGCGGTCTTAATTTTGGCCTATTTGCCGAATTCCTGGCTGCATCTCCGTAAAAATGCAAGCTCAAAGCAGTCTCCCGCCCATTCTTCTTCTTC
>JZLH01S0101729.1:87757-102870 GCA_001188425.1 Eucidaris tribuloides
AAGAAAGACGTTCATCAAGAATCATCAGGACACTTGTTGCCAGGAGAAGATTTGCTTGTAGTGTTCTGTGTAATATCAGATTAGACTGGATCTTGGTGTGCATTGTTTTTGTAGGACCAGACCCTCTTATTATTGAACTGGTCCTCATCCAGGCTATACACCTCTTCGAATTCGTTCCACTATTTAGAAAGACAAAGAGGCATGCAAATCAAGGGTGTAAACTGGATTGGGCACATCTAGGGGGGTGGGGTGAACGTGCATCCAGTGCACCCCCTTCGATTATGCCCTTGCAGAAGAACAAATCAGTTTCGAAACAAAGCATTTACACGGAACCCCGGGGGGGGGGGGGCGAGTCAAAATTATTGCTGTACACATGCGTGACCAAAAAAAACGACGTTGAAAGGGGTGTTTTTTCAGTTTTAGCCGCGGGCCGCGCGTGCACTCGTTAAGGGTATCAAAAACACAGATTTTCCAAAAAAAAGGTAGGTTTTGAAAGATTGGTCAAACGTATTTAGGGTATGTTTCTTTCTTAAAAGCATTTTTTTTTTCAAAGACTAGCCAAACGTGTTTAGGGTATGGTTATTCCCCCAAGCTTTTGTCTATTTAAGCTTATTGTTAGCAAGTAGAGAAAACTTGTTTAGGGGTCATATTCTGACGACAACTTGTTTAGGGGCCAAAATGTGTAAATGAAGCCCGCGAAAAACTTGTTCAGGGGCTTATTTTGCACACAGAGAAAAACTTGTTTAGGGGGTGTCTGGAAATAATTTGGTCTCGCATGTGTACAGCATTATATTTGACTGCCCCCCCCCCCCCGGGGGACGGAGCCACGAGACATTTTGGTTCCCCGTCGAAGAAAACAAGTCTGTTGAAGTCCCGATGTGTTTGGCTTTCACCCTTTCATAAAAGCAATTGCTTCAGTTCGATAAGACACGACATATAAGTTAAAAAGCTGGAAAGCACATCCTCTCTACAAGGAATAAAACTTTGAACTCACGAAGTGGGGAAAACATTGGCAATAGTCATTACCAAACAGTATCACTATATCACAGCGAACCATGGACCCTCACTTCCGCAGACGGGGTCTGGAGGAGAGTGCAGACTGGAGATTGGCTGGTTGAAGCGATAATGATCAGCTGGATATAAGCTCACACAGCAAATGGAAATATTGTAGGAGATGGATGGACACACAGCAACCATCAAACGGTGGGAGCTTTACCTGTATCATCAGAGCCGAGCGGAAAACCTCTTCACAAAGTGGAACAATCGGTCTAAGGCCTTTCTGAAGGAAGGGACAAGTTAAGTTAGACATCTGACCCTGAAAGTGGACCGCAAGCCTAGGGCGTAGGCTGGTTTGAGCACGGAGAGGTGCACATCTTAGAGAAGTGGAACTAAGTTGCATGGGGAGGGTCTCATCGTGGGGATGTGGAACTAAAGTGGTATGGTAAGGTGCACATCTTACGCCCAACGGAACAACAAAATGGTACATTTCAGAGAAAACAACAACAAAACGATTGCTATCTGATCCACAAATTCTCATTTTATCATAATACAAGGAAAACAACAAATTTTACCTTGATAATATCTGTAATAGTTGGTCAACGGTACAACTGATAATCCGTCTCCCTTGAAAGTGGGCAATGTCATAAACTATGCGTTACATGCTTCTTTGTACAGCGTAAAACATCAAAGTTCAGCAAAAAAGCTGAGTGACAGTGCTAGTTGTTTTTAGTACCTAGTCTGAATTTGTGACGACTCTATTATGATTATAACTCAAGTATAATTGATAGTGAGAACAGTCAGGTATGTGCTATATACGTATTGTGGGACCATGCATTGTCAACAGCGAGCGTGTAATGCGCCGCGTGCGTATACAGCGTGCCCCCCAAATATATAAAAAATGAAAAATAAAAAAAAAGAATGTCCCTCTGATTGACCACCAAGTTAAGTCCAAAATGAAGTATCATTCTGAATTTAGTGCTCATATTTAAAAAGCCCATTTTATTTTTAACTTTTGTGACAATTTCATTGGTCTTAATTGCTTCATTGGTTTCGAATACACAGTCTATGCAGTGCTTTTCAGCCCATTCCAAGTTCGCAGTGCTACATCAATGCATCAACAAGAATGGAAATCAGGAAGAAGGACATGCAGGAGGATTATAAAATATTACAAGTGTGTTTCACACACTCTGTGAGAGCAAACTCGACAAGTGGAACTGAACTTTGAATATTACTCGGTTTAAAAAAGTGCACAAAAAAAAAAATCATTAGCACAGTTGTTGAGGTAATTTAAGTGAAGCGTGGAATAAGGTATGGTATGTATGTGGTGTGCATTTCTTTTTATCAAACCTGGAATGGGCCGGAAAAGCACTGCTGTCCTTCGAAACCAATGAAGCGAGACCTTTGGAATTTTCACAGGAACTACAAAGTTAAGTGGGCTTTATAAATATGTAAACTTAATTGAGTATAAAACTTGATTTTGGTAATTATGTCGTGATCTACGAGAGGGACAATTTTCTGGGACACGCTGTATTGACATACGCGACTAACCACTTTCCTTGATAACATCAAGGAGGTACGATAAAGTGGTTCCGATGACCAACTACTGTATAGATATCATCAAGGCCAAATCGGGTATTTTCCTTGATGCGATCAGAAGAAATTTTGTGGATCAGTTGGGCAACTTTTTTTTTTTAATCTATAAGGTTACCATTTGGGTGCTTCATTCATACATCACCTCATCCGATGTAGTAGTAGTAGCAATATTAATGATAATAGTAGTAGTAGTAGTAGTAGTAGTAGTAGTAGTAGTAGTAATGATACTACTACTACTACTACTGATGATAATAATAGTAATGGTAATAATAACAATTATAATAACATCCCAGCGAGCCCTGCATAACAAAGATGTTATTATTACCCTTCTCTGGTCCAGAAGGCCGAGTGCCTGCATGGCTGGAAAGCAGAAGGTACCATTTAAAAAAAATCTCTTGTATGACCCTGCCGGGGCTCGAACCCGCGATCTTCCAGACGTGAGGCAAACGCACCAACCACTGGGCCATTACGCCGGTGATGTCCCATGCATAAGTTACCGCGAGCAAACAATAAAACGATATGAAGATCTCCATGCCGAGGCCTTTTCGTGGATGGGTCTTCAAACATGTTAAAAACTTTTAGCATGTTGTTCAAGTCTTAATTTTTTGTCGGGATTGTTAACATATTCTATACGGAAAATTGAAATATTTAAATGCCAGTCATTAAAGGGAGTGGATCTCATTTGCAAGCAATTCCCCAGACCAGGAAAAGATAACCCATGCCCTTAGGCTATTGATGAAGGGCATGTCTGTGAAATCTGGGAGTCAGTGATTGCCTAGAATTTGAAAAATGCAAAAGAAAAACAATAGCCGTTTAGTGTACGTTCTATGGTAGGATTTTTTTTCTCGCGAGAAAAAAATTCAAATCTGAGTCTAACGGTCACTATAATTCCACTAAAACTGAGTTTCTAACTCCTATATTTTGCTAAAGGTTCCCAGATGGCATTTTTTTCTAAATGCCATTGTATTTACACAATGTTAATTTTTAGGCATGCAAAAGAGATCCCCTGCCTTTAATACTGGTACAAGGACATGATGTGACACGTGGTGTTCAAACCTTGTCGGGGTTAATGAGGTGTTTTTTTTTTACTCTTGAGTATTTTGTTTTTGTATAATGTATACCGCCAGATATAATTATCATGAAGTTATGCAATGGTCCTCATCCACCTCGCCAAAGCATCAGAATTCCAGGTATTAACCACTTCTGGATCTTCTGGAACGAATCGGGCTCAAGTGTTTAAAATAAGCTGGTAAATGACACATGGTCAACATCTACGAAATATATAGGCTATGGAGGTATACTTGAGATCAAAAATGCATACTGGAAGTGGTTTGTAGATATTTTCTGAGAGTAAATAAGTTGTTGCTTTGAAAATATTGACTACAAATACATCGGAAGGAATGCTATTGCTCAGAGCTGTATGTCCAGAAGATGACGTGATATGAAATCTTATGCTTCAACAGGAGTTCTCAACGCTTTCTTTGAAGGTTTGGATGTGAGTTTCATGAAGGCTAAAGGTCATTTATAATGGGCAAAATTATTTTAATATGTAATCACTTATTTCCAAAGTATTGCATAATTTATTTTTAGGTTCGGTCAGTCTTAACTCCCACAGCGATTACAGCAATGACGATATAGGAGAAAACTGTGCTTGTTCTATGTGATCCAATGGTTTATAGTCAATAAAAAAACAACGAAAAAGGGTCTACGTAGATTGGCATGCCCTGCAGTCCGGATCTGGACCGTAGTTCGGACTTGGGGGAAAGCCTTGTGCTATGCAGTTGTGCTGTTTCACTGCACTGTCATAATCCAACAAAAAATAATTACAGTCTGTGGTGAAGAGTCCAAGGAACGACTCAGCCCATGTAGGAAGAGTATTAATGTGTATATTTGTGTTATCATTTACCACATGAAATAGACACTTCATGGCCACAAAGGCTCCACATTCAGATCACACAGGTGTTATAGTAAAATAGCTGGTAAAAATGGCGGAAATGTTTGCTTTTGGTGGTCTCTGTTTAGTCTGTAAGCTATTTAAACCAACCACAAAGACTTTATTCTTATTTTGTACTTTTAGAACATTAAAGTCATTGTTGTGAAAACACATCTTGGTAATTCAACCCAACTCATTTTGTTTGCCAGTAAGTTTTATTCTATTATTCTATTTTTATATCATTTACCATGTAATATTACAGGTAATAAAAGCATCACTGGACATACTGGAATTATTAAATAACGAACAGCCATGTGTCCCTCCGAAAGGATAATGTAGGTTTATCTAGCCAACCACTTTTCAACTTATGTTAATAGATAAGTAATCCTGGAATGGGGACGTTTATATCATCTTTATATATAACAAGTTTATTATAGAAATAGCATGATTGGAAGAAGTCTTCAATCTAGGATACAGTGATATTAGAATCGAGAATGATGTGTTTTTATTTATTTATTTATTTATTATTATTATTATTTCTTTTGTGTGTGTGTGTGGGGGGGGGGGGGGGGGGTTATGCCCTGCAAATTTCACAGCAGACACAGTTCCCGTGTGTTGTAGAATTATCAAAAACGTCGTTGAAATTTGTTGCGCAGCTTTTTAATAGCATGTGCTTAATTTCTATCGCGATCACGCTTTAATTCCAATACATAATGCCTTTTTACTCAAGTACACAAATTCAAGACAAATCCTGCCAGCCATGATATTAAGTGTATGATACGTTTCAACTCATTTGGTTCTTCAGGCAAATTTTGATAGATCTTAATCATGTCACTTGAGGTTTATGCAAATATTCATACAGAATATTAGAAGGTAATATCGGATCATGTTACTTTTCCTTTAAGTTCTTGCTCGTGGGAATCGAACTGAATTTTTCCCAGTTGGGTACACGTTTAACCACATTGGTGGTAGTTCGGTTAAACGCAAGAGTCGGTCACATCCGGAAGGTCGCCGGTTATTCTACTTTCTTTGGTTTCCTCGTTCTCTTTCAGGTGGTAAGTGTGTCACACACACTGTGATCGGACTGGATTAAAGACTAGTTTAAAGGAATATGGCAGGAAAACATTTAAAGAATCAAATAACTTTAAATAAAGATTAAAATGTACACTGATTGGAGTGTATATTAATGTTGGATTGGTTATGCTACATGCTTTCAGTAGAAAGAAAATAATGCGGATTGGACATGATAACACTATCAAACCCATGAAGGTATACACAAAGAGCTTGCATGTCACCTCGAGTTGTAGGACTAATGCCCCGGAGGACCCTCGGAACGACTCCCAAATGACAACTCCCCCTAGGACAACGTCACCTGAGGACAACTCCTCCTTGTATAATACCTGTGGGGGGGGGGGGACACTCCCCTGTAAGACAGCTCCAGACCTCCGGATGGGTTTAGCTATGTTTTCAGTTGAGTTGACACCGCGGCAGTAGTTCTACGGATGAGTTGTCCTCGGGGCTCAGGGAAGTTATCCATCATGTTGGGGGAGGGGGAGTGTTGTGCTTCGGGGAAACCGTCCTCCAGGAGGAGGGTGAGCTGTTCTCCGACTGGGAGCTGTCTTCTAGGGGATACGTCCTCTGGGGGTCGTCAGGTGGGAGTCGTCCCCGGGGAAGTTGTCTTCATACGGCCACCTCGTTTTCTGGCATTAGCCTACTGGTGTAACCAAGGTCTAACAAGGAGGATGTGGTCTACTTTGAAACTTCAAGAGTAGAAACCTCGAACAATTTACTCGACTTTAGAATCATTATTTTGAGCCCAAATTTGATAACTGACAGCTTAAAATCTCCTAGTCTGGTTACCAGACGTTCAAATTAGCCCATTGTATATTGACAGAAAAACTACTATCTTCCGTCAATTGGTTTTACTAAAGACTATAGGAATAGCGCACAGGCTGGAGATGGAAGTGCATCTACTCAGATCGGGGAAGAAAAAGTCGTATGGTCTGGAACCGAGACTTAATGCTCTCTCTATTCCAGTCCCCTCCAGGCTGATTTCGAACGCCCGGGGGGGGGGGGGGGGGGGCCTCGCTCTCACACGGCCTGTCTCGCACACCCGTGTCACAACCTCAGAAATGCCACCCTAAAACGCGTAAACCTGTATAACCACAATTGCACCGCTAATGGCGTAACACATCAGGAAAAGCTACCTAAGTGGCGTGACTCCAGGAAATCCACTATTTCTGAACCCTAAGTGGCTGAACAAGGGAATCCACTAATATGATACCCTAAGTGGCGTAAACAGTGAAATCAACTAATTTGATACCCCACCCAAGTGTCCTTCTCATCTATAACATTATTGTACATTGCGCAACCTGAAGAGGTTCACTTAACAATTCATAAATAATTCTCCTAATTATCACATGTTCATGTTGGAGATGTTATTACATCCACGAAAAATTTGAACCCCTAAATGGCGTAATCTACATAACCAAATTAGTATCCCTAAATGGCGTGACATGTTAGAAAAGGCTACCCTAAGTGGCGATTGCCAGCGAACGTTGCTGAAAAAGCTACCCTTTTTCCAAAAGACGTCGACGACGCCCGAGTGCTGGAAAAGGGACCCTTTACGACGCTTTTTCTGGACGCGGGTGCGTAGCAGGCCGTGTGGAGAGCGACCCCCCCCCCCCCCGGGATTCGAACAGTATCTTCTTTCGCCTGAAAAATATAATAAAAAAAATGGGGGCACTTAGCGTTTCCGACAAAGCGTTATCTGTTGACATGGTCATGTGGTGATATACAGCATTTGGTTTCGTTTTGCAGTCTGAAAACTACGGCAGTGGAAAAATCCAAATCTATAACTATGTGTTGGTATTTTAAAGGCATCGTGTAGTTCACCCATTTGAAAAAGTCAAACTTTGATATCTGATTAATGTATGTAAAACTCAAGTTCATTGGCGATGTTACCTCAGTACATTCAGTTGAAATATGTCAGCGGTAATTTTTACGAAACCTGACTTTTCAGCCCCGAAACTTTTACGGGCTAGGTGATTAAGGTGAAGACTTATTTTAGTCTGTCTTCTAATTAAAAATGATTGTAGCTATTTAGTTGATATGCTCATTTCTGAGTGTCCAAAATATGGATACAATCATCGATAATTGTTTTGAGTTGCATTTTTTTTCCTCGGTTTTTAGTTTCAAACCTTGTGATAATTAACAGGCACACGAATAGAATGAATGATCATAATTATATAGGTCAGATTTTTTTTCGTTTTAAAATGGAAACAATATTAAATGATGCTTGTAGTGTAATAACAGCTCTTACTGTCTACGTGGAAGAGTTGTCCCTGGCAGTGGGTCGTGAATGGTAGGTCGTCGTTGCTTTCTTAAAGGCCGGGTGTCTCTATTGCGCTCCTATAATTTAACATTATGCAAATACACTGGTGGCCTATGTAGAAGAACATGCTTTTAAGAACTCCAGAAAAGTGCAGAAGCTAGAAACGCAGTATTAGGGGAATTATAGTAAACGTTTGACTTCGATTTGATTTTTGTTTTGGTCTCTAGTGACAAAATTCTACTAGGAGTACTAGTATATTTCTATACAGTGCATGTATGTCTCTTTTTCCCTCCATGGACTGTGCCATAGTGTAATATGTTTGACCTAGCATTCCTTTCAGTCCCTGACGCATGACAGCACAACCGTCTGGTATTACATACGTACTGTAGTCAACCTGAAATACCCAGGGACTTACTTAAGACTCACCCAGGACATACACTACCCAACTGTTGGTTTTTGTAAATTTTTCAAAACCTATAGGTAATTTCTGATCTTCAGATTTCATAGGCATGAGTCTTTATAAAAAGCCTAAGGACATGAATAATGTTTGCTGTAGGGTTGCAAATGAGATTCCCTACCCTTGAGATTCCATACTCAGTCACGCCACATCACAAGTAAGGGATATTTTAAATCTCTTTATTTAATAGGGCTCGTCGATTTTTCAAAGTTAAAGTGTTAAAACAAGTGTTACGTCTTCACCGACTCTTAAAATGATTTAAGCTGGTATCCTTTGATCTAATTATTATTATGCTTTGTTCTCAAGTTATCACATTTTCATCGAGAGCATGTACAGGAGACACTAAAAATAACATCTAGGCCTATAGAAAAATTACCATTTACAATGCCGCAATAAGGAAGGAAATATTCAAGAAAATATGAAAAGAACAATTTGTCATTATTATCCCCTCAGAATAAATTTAGTGTGTAAAGAGTTAAGCACTATTCTGTAGCTCAATGCTAAGCTCCACAATGTTATCCTCTGTCTTTAAGATTCCATACTTAGTCACGCCACATCACAAGTGAAAGATATTTTAATCCCCTTTATTCAATAGGGCTCGTGATTTTTAAAGTTAAAGTATTAAAACAAGTGTTACATCTTCACCGACTCTTGTTCAAATGATATCAGCTGGTATCCCTTGATCTTATTATTTTTTTTTCTGTTCTCGAGTTATCACATTGTCATTGAGAGCATCAAAACTAGATCATCTGCTATAGCTACTTGAGGTATATCTTGTTTCAACACACGATCCCCTAATCCTCAAACATTGCTTACTTGTATATAAAAATGTCTCAAGTTTAGGTTTCATATAATGCATCTATTTCGATAAATATATAAGCGAATGATCATTTAAAAATGGGAGCATACTCTGGCTTCCAAACGCCGGCTATTTATACTCGGAAGGGTCCGCCCGCCCGCCTCTGCGTATACCAGAAGCCGGCCATACTGGACCATGCAACGTCACTAGTATAGGTTTCTGATTCGTAAAACTTTTATCTGACGCAATGAATTTTGATCAGTATAGGTCATCACTTTTCACTAGAAGGGTTTACCTCTGACAATCAGACAAGTGTAACAGTTTAGATTATAAGACGGGTTCAAGAATGACGCAATGTGATTGGTCAACAGGCGTGGAGCGTGCATTTAATTCTCCTAATGTGCATGCCTAATTGATAACACATGATCGATACCTGACGATAATCGCCTAGTCGATATATCGGCAGCCAAATTGAAAAAGTCCGTACTCGTCTACGTCTGCACACTGTGGAAGTAGCCGTAGGGTAGACTAAAAATTGGTCAAGATTACGGTTGAGTGCTCGCCTCTACTCGTATGAAGTATTGTCTAGGAATTAATGTAGCAGTTGCGGTTCCCTTGTGCTGTCAGCAAAAGCATGGAAGTGGTGAGTAAAAAATACGGGTCGTCTTTGATTTTTTTATACGTGTCGTAACGTTAACGTAACGTTACTTAACGTAGACCTTTACGTTAGAGTAACTTAGTCCTATTACTAGGACCAGGTCCTACACCCTAGATCTATATAGATCTAGATAGTAACGTAAGGCCTAACCTAGAGTCTATTTTTGGTAGCATATTTTCAGGCTTGTCTTGCCGACCCGTCTTATAAAACAATTGATGCACTGTTTTGTTCGTGTGTTAGGGCAGTTCCATTGCACTCGGTCTAGTACAGTCAGGGCGATCGATAACGCACTTGCACTGCGGGCGCGTGCGTTATCACCGTGCACTGACTAAACTTCGTGCACTGGCTCTGCCCTAACAAACTCGCAAACAGTGCATCCATTGTATACCCACACGCCGTATAACAACGCTTTCAAAAAAAATGTCACACTTTGATATCTGAGCTGCATACTTGTGCTTCATAGACACATAAACACCTTAGAATACAAAAGTTTGGAAAGTTATGCTGCCACTGGCAAGGTATGCATGAATAAACATCACATGTGACTTGATACTCACGTGGAGTACAAAGAAGTCTAGATTTATAACACAGTAGTTTATGGAAGGAAATGGGCGTGGTGAATCCGGTCAACCTGAGTACTTGTAGATTCTTACTCTTTTCAAGCACTATATAATCATTCTGAAGAACAATACATTCATTCTTTGACCTTATCAAAGACCAAAAGAGCATAGATGATTACGTAACTCACATTTTTTTTTTAAACTGTGGACATTGTTAACTTGTGTCTTTAAATTTGAATAGCGGGCCTTGATTTTCACAAAAACTGACTTTTCGGCCCCAATGATTGGTAAAAAAAAAAAAAATGTTAACATTAAAGTCTATCTTTATAAGCTCATTTTTGGGTGTGCGTGTTGAGAACATAGTAAATATAGCCTTGAAACCAGTTTTTATACCTTTTTTTCAATTGTAGTGAGCCTTTACACCAAACACCACACAACGTATACTCGCCATCCGGAGAAAGGGCGCGTGATTACCTATGATTTATAGCCCACCTGTAGCGCATTAAACTTGACTGTGTAAAATAACTGTTGATTGGTGTGAGGTACGTGGAGTCGTGGATATAAAGAAATAAACTCTGGGTTATTGATATCAAAACTGACCACTTTCTCCTGCTTTGGTTTCATGTCTCAATTACAGCTGGTCACTTTTGATTGATCAATGAAATTTAATTGTTGCGGATACTACGGTGGACATTACACTCTTAAATAATATAAACAAAATATAAAAACAAATGGAATTGAAATGAGTTGGTATCTTTCTACAACGGGAATATGATTTATCGTCGTCGTTCAATCATTGAAAACCGTCTATAAACGTCCATCAAAAATAAAAGAATTAGGTCGAGTAGTTAAATAACAGCTGTGAACAATGACCACAGTTAAAACAAAATTTTAGCTACATTATCCCCCATGCTCTAAATGGGTTTGATAAGGTCTTAAATGAATTTCAAAATGATTATCTAATGTTTTAAAAAAGTGAAAATCTATGAGCACTCAGCTTGAACGGATTCACTTGGCTCATTCGTCCCTTAGAATACTGTGTGTAGGTTTAGGCTATTCCATACTCCGAAGCGTTGGTAACTTTCATGCATATCTTGCCAGTCAAGGGCGTAGGCTGGTTTGGGCGCGGGGAGTTGCACATCTTGGGGAGGTGGAACTAAAGTGACATGGGGAGGTGCACATCTTAGGGAGGTGGAACTAAAATCAGGCGTTGAAAGCAGAAAAAGTGGTACAAAGTTTCGTTTTGCTTGCCAGGGGCGGAACTCCTATGGCTCTGCGGGGGGGGGGGGGGTTGCACGTACACCCAGTGCGCCCCCCCAGCCTACGCCCTTGCCAGTGAAAGCATAACTTTCTAAACTTGTGTACTACAGGATGTTCATTTGTCGATTTGAGCACAACTATTAAGTACTATGCAGCTGAAACATCAAAGTTTGACCCCTTTTTAAATTGAAAGAATAACTATAAAGTATTACAGGAATAAAAGTATTTACTGAATTTCAGCGCTGTAGTAGTTGTAGTGGTCGAGATGGAAATAAGTTGAAATTCCTGTTATTATACCAGTGAAAAATGAATAATAATTGTATAAGAAGGGTGGTGCATTAGTAATTTCTCTGTGTGTGTGGTTTTAGTTGTAACGGTGGTAATAATGTTGATAGAATTAATTATAAGTAACATCAATTGTCGGGAGCATAGTAGTAGTAGTGGTGGTGGTGGTGGTGGTGGTGGTGGTGATGGTGGTAGTAGCAGCAGCAGCAGCAGCAGCAGCAGCAGTAGTAGTAGTAGTAGTAGTAGTAGTAGTAGTAATAGTAGTAGTAGTAGTAGTAGTAGTAGTAGTAGTAGTAGTAGTAGTAGCAGTAAGAGTATAGTAGTATACTGGTAGTACTGGTGGTGGTGGTAGTAGTAGTAGCAGTAGTAGTAGATGTAGTAGTAGTAGTATAGTAGTAGGCATTTCCACGCAAAGGTGGTCCTGGGGGTGAAAATTAAAAACTCATCGCAATCAAACAAATTTGGTATCAAATCAAAGCTGAAAGTCCATATTTTACAGTTCTAATGTCGGAATGTAATTTTATTCATTATTTGGTTATAAAATTATTAATTATGTAAACGCCATATTTTCCCCCCAAAATGAAAAAAAAAAAATGACAGGAAAATTAATTGCACCCTTTGTCTAATAGAAATGTAAAATTGCCTGTATTTGTAGTTACATTAAGTGTTTAGATTGTTTAAAGGATATCTGTCATGTGTTTTTGGTCTTTAAAGCATTTGTTACGCTTCAGTGGTTTCAAACATTTTCGACCTCTAGAATGTCCTTCCGTTACCATAAAAATGCATGTTTTTTGTATATTTTAAATATTTGAAGGAAAAGAATAATTAATTAATACATGTCCTTCTGTTACCATACGGTGGTAACGGAAGGACAAACATTTGTAACGGAAGGACAGAAAATTCTACTTAATTTTGTTATTACTGATATTATGACATCAGATCACATGTCAAGTTTGACATTGGACCACCATTATGATTTAAGAAGCCAACCCTGTAAATAGAATTTTTATTGTGTTCTTAATATTCAGTATTCATAAAGGTACCGTGTATGTGCAAAAATATGACATGTTTACATACTTGTACAAAATGACAATGTATTGATTAATTGGAGTTAGCTATAGAGAGGGTCATACTTACATGTACATGTAGGTCACCTTTTGAGATCATGCTCATTTTACCCTATGAAATTATGTGTATGAACCTCATTCTTGAAAAAAAAGAACAAAACAATGGGAAATCCAGACTGCCCCGCCCGAAAATCTGAAAAATGTAATATGGCCGCCATTTTGTTTGTACAGTTTTGGACATAACTTGGCCATTTGTTCATCTTTTAGCTTGATTTTGGTGTCCAACCCAATGTTTTGGGGGTCACTGAACATACTCATGCTGTATATGTTAAGATTGGATTAACCAATATTTGACTTTTGTGATAATTTCATCAAATTTTAAATTTTCCCAGTTCGGTACTGCAGCAACTGCCTTACCTGCTTCAAACGCCTCTCATATCACCTTATTTTTTTTTTGCCCCTAAAGTCAAATTGCTTTACCTGTTCACATATGACTCTGCACCAAGTTTGAATTAATTCGGAAGACATGAAATGGGTCCACCAATGGCTTAAAATTTGAAGTGTAATTCACATGACTGCTAACATGGAAAGCTATGCTTGGGACTACAGTGAGCTTCAATTCTGGGTATGCTACATTTGCTGTGACTTATACAACAAATAAGGAGCTGAGACCTTATAATGTGTAATAGAAAACATGTCAAAGAATGACATCCACCCATTTTTTTTCCTGCTCATCATTGAAAAGGTCACCAAATGGCTATTTTACCCCTTTTTACCTTTATTTTGATTTTAAAAATAGTGTTTTATATTGCATAATATGTGGATATAGTTCATTGACCTTACACACAATTAGTGTTTACTTCTTAAATGAGGTTTAATAATAAGGATAGTTTGTTGAATTCATGTTTTGGACAAGTTTAACAACAGGTAAAATTCATTTTAACATCTATCTGAAACAAAAAGACAATATGAGTAGTAATTGTTTTTGTTATTTTTGTGTTATTATTTTGTGTTATTAGCTGATGATTAGTCACTGGCTTAATGATTGTTTCATTGATTAAATGGTTGATAATTGGGACAGTTTGAATTTTTTTAAATATTAGTATTAAGTCATGTTACATTGCACTACCAGTTGAATTTTTATTGGATTGCACTTTCCAACAAAAAATATGTAGAACTCCTCACTGTGTACATGCAGTAGATTCAACATTTCAGTTGTCCTTCCGTTACCGAATCTTAATTTATGTTTCCCATTGTTTTGAGGTAACCAAACATAAATCTGTCATTTTGAATGTGGCTGAATGTTCTCAAAACATCACTGAATGTATTGAGGAACTTTGAAACACCATTGGCATATTAACTTCACAGAGTTTTGAGAAAATGTGTTATACCTGAAATACCCATGTCCGTTTTGATGTCCTTCCGTTACCGACCTAATTAATATGCATAATATGTAAACGACAAATAACTCTGATCAAATTTTTAATGATATTGAAAGATATCAGGTGTTTTCACATACTTATGGTATTTAATTGATTTTAACAAATAAAGTCTTCATGATATTTGTATTTAATACATGCAAAAAGCTGTCTGAATGTCCTTTCGTTACGGTGGAATTGCCCAGTAGTAGTAGTAGTAGTAGTAGTAGTAGTAGTAGTAGTAGTAGTAGTAGTAGTAATAGTATACATGTAGTAGAAGTATTGGCAGTAGAAGTAGTGGTGGTGGTGGTGGTGGTGGTAGTAGTAGTAGTAGTAGTAGTAGTAGTAGTAGTAGTAGTAGTAGCAGTGTAATAGTAGTGGTGGTGGAAGTAACAGCAATAGTGTAGTAGCAGTGTAATAGTAGTGGTGGTGGAAGTAACAGCAATAGTATAGTAGTAATACTGGTAGTAGTACTGGTGGTGCTGGTGGTAGTAGTAGGAGTAGTAGTAGTAATCAGGTAATAGTATACATGTAGTAGTAGTATCGACAGTAGTACATGTAGTGGTGGTGGTGGTAGTTGTAGTAGTAGTAGTAGTAGTAGTAGTAGTAGTAGTAGTAGTAGTAGTAGTAGTATCGACGGTAGTACATGTAGTGGTGGTGGTGGTAGTTGTAGTAGTAGTAGTAGTAGTAGTAGTAGTAGTAGTAGTAGTAGTAGTAGTAGTAGTAGCAGTATAGTATAGTAGTAGTATA
>JZLH01S0101731.1:0-14740 GCA_001188425.1 Eucidaris tribuloides
AATTCTCTCACTTCGCACTTTATCTGATCACAATCTCAGAAGATCTGTAGCTGAGAGCACCGTATTGTTCGTTTTTTCTTAGGTGGCATGGTTCAAGTACATGTATAGTATAGCCAGTGACTAAAGAAAGCTATACAGATCAGAAATCCCGTGTAGTCAACAAAGGAGTCCTTTCAGATGCGCCAGCAGTGACAATAGTGGTTAACTCAGTAGACTGCACATACTCATATACTCCACTGGTCACCAAACTTGTATGAGTAGACAGTTCTATGTGTTACTGCCATAGGTTATTCAGACATGAGAGTGAATGCATGGGACCAAACCATCCAAAGAAGACACAGTTAACCTAATAAGACTGGGGGTTTTGGAGGCTGGAAAGACCGGGGGGGGGGGCCTAAAGGGCCCCCCGCTTCAGATCTCGGCCGTTGATCGCGCGATCGCGATGAAAGTCGACACACACGTCACCCATGACATAATCTACAGAATTGTATATTTGATTGTTCAAAAATTAGTCAAATTTATTTTTATTAAAACATATTAAAGTAAAAGGAGTTAACCCTAATAAGACTGGGTATTTTGGAGGCTGGAAAGACTGGGGGGGGGGGGGCTAAAAGGGCCCCCCTTCAGATCTCGCGCGTTGATCGCGCGATCGCGATGAAAGTCGACACACACGTCACCCATGACATAATCTACAGAATGTATATTTGATTGTTCAAAAATTAGTCAAATTTTATTTTTAATTAATTAATTAGCTAATTTATGCATGAAATTAGAATTTGCTGTAAATCATTAAGTAAAGCCTCTGAAGTGCTATTTTGTTTAAAGACTCTTTGCGAGATTCTGATTGAGGCACTTAAAAGAAATTCGGTATCAAAAGTTTTCTATTATATTTATTGTTTTTGGAATTCTTATGTATTTCTGTTGTTTTGACTTTTTGTTTTTATTGTTTTCAATGGAAATTGTCGGCGACATTATTCCATCATAAACAGCATAAAATTAGTTAATTTCAATCAGTAAAGTAAAAATAATCGTACATTTATGAATTTGGGCTGAAAACACAATTTGCATTGAAATAACACACAATTTCATGTTTTGAGTGGATTTTGGTGTGACATGCAAGTCCGCATAAGTTGCGTAATTGCGAACCGGGTACCCGTGCGTCGCAAATTTGGGCTTAAAAGATGCGCAAGACTTCAAGAAAAAAGTCATGAAATATCGGGCCATAGCTTCTCGCGTTAAAAATTATCGCAAAAAAGTAAAATGTTGAGGGGGGGGGGCCTTTTAGGCCCCCCCAGTCTTTTAGGGTTAAGCCAAGATCCCAAACAAGTGTTCAATGGAAAAGTCAGTAAAATTCATCCATTTCCAGTGTACATACCCTTCTGACAGTTTCTGCATAGTTACAGTAGCATCCTGGTTACCAAGTGAAGTGGTTTTGCATCCATGAATAGTTGAAAAGAGTAATAAAAAGTGAAGAAAAACTGACAAAACACTCATAACCAGTCAATCAGGCGAATAATAAAGGTCTGTAAAATGTACTTCAACGCTGTTGCACAACATTTTTCCTAAAAACGTTGTTGTGCAAAGTTATAGTTAGTTGAAGTCAGTCAGTTAATTTCCTTTCCCGATACTGAGCGCTCTTTGAAATTAATTCCGCACGCAAGGGATTCACGGTCCCGCGCACAAAGATTTAACCTGTTGAGAGTCTAAGAACAAAATGTCTTGGGCTTGGGTCTATGGAGAATGCATGTCCCCTATTTTTTCAAACTTCTTAAAATGACAATTTGAACAAAAATGAAAATTTTACTGTTTTCCGAAAATTTTGTCCTCCTATTGTTGATTTGGCTAGTAAAAAAAAAATTGGTGGGCAAAACAATGCTTTTTATTGTCGTCGGCCCCCTCCATCTGTAATATGCATTATCTAATTCTCTGATTCACCCGCTGTATTTCCCCTCCAACAGAAAGAGATCCCAGACATAGCTGCAATGGCAGACAAGGTGGACCTGACCAAGCCCAGCGGCCTGCAGTCCGACAGCTCCTCAGATAGTTCCTCTAGTTCTAGTTCTAGTGATGACAGCGCCTGTTCCTCTTGCAGCAGTGGACGGGACAGCGAGTCAGAGGAACGAAGACACGACAAGAGAACCAAAAGGTCAGAAAAAGACAATTCTTGTACAGTGCACTCCCGTTATAACGGACACGGTTATAACAAAATTCCTGATACAACAAAGTAGAAATTCAGGTCCCAAAATTAATATCTATGGGCAAGTCCAAGATAAGCGCGGCGTTAGTATGGGAATTCAGAGACTTTAACCCACTAAAATATAATGTTAAGGTTGTTTGAATATCTGTTTAGTTTATCATTTACATGCATGGTATCTGGGAGAATGATCATATGAAGGATGGGAATTTGACCTTGGCATAATATCTTACATAAGAAAGATGTGTCGCGTTATGTATGGGACCACAAAAATGATGTTTTTTCAAAAAAAAAATTGAGTTGAAAACTTCTGAAATATTTCAGTCAACAATGAAATCCATGTGGTAAAAGGTGCACTATTCAAGATTATTTGGGCAAAGTTTCATTTCATAAAGAAAAGTACTTTTCATACAGGCACTACTCAATGTCGGAAAAGACACGTTACGTATGGGACAGTTACGTATGGGACATTTTGTCCCCCATTGATTTAGTGTGGAGATATAAATATTTCAGGTTCTTTGGATAAATTTTTATGGTTTACGGAATTTAAATGAAAAACTTACACTAACAACCACTTGTCCAGGTATACTTTAAGGTTATCAAGTAAGAAAATGAGTATATCTTCACCAATATGGGGTCGTATAGCCCATTTCATGGCTATGGATGGTATACTTTCAGGGAAAAGTTGTCATTCAAACCTCTCTGTTTTCATCCAACATTGTTTTTGAGGTTTCTAATATGGATGAGAAGGTAGTATAGATAAACATCATCTATAAATGTGACAAAAATTCAATTTTCCTTAAATTTGTGCAAAGAGGGGACAAGAATTTGACATATCACTTACAGTAGTCCCACACTTTAGTCCCACATGTAGCATTTCGTGTATGGTTGTTGATTCTCGTAGAGGGCGGGACTGAAGAGCGAAATTTAGGGTAGAATTGATGATCCCTATTGTTTCTTCATGATCCATATCCAAACAAACCACTCAATCTAATAAAATTTGAGATAGAGTTAATTTTTGAAGTTTTTGGTTTCTCCATTCACTTTGTGTTAAAATGTCCCATACGTAGCACAATGTCCCATACATAACATTTTTTAATCGTCTTATAAAATAAAGGTCTAATTAAATTTTCAAAGCTTAATAGGGCATTTTACTTTTAAAATGAATAAATTAGAACATCCCAAAGTTTCATTGAAATAAGTCTTCAATTCTACGAAAAACTTAAAAAATCATCCTAAATTTGTTACGTATGGGACATCTCATGCTTGGACGGCACCTAATTTGCATAATTAATTGATTAATGCCCAACTTTTTGTGCACAATTAAACAAGATGATTAAGGGTTCATGTCCATATATGAATTAAATAATAGATGTCTCTTCATGATTTAATAGGTTTTTTTTCAATCGTCCCATACGTAACGCTGAGTTTTACATTTATGCAAATTAACCCCTTGGAATTTGCATAAATTTGCATAATATGACATTGAATTCTACAGAATTAAAAACTTTAACTCTTGGGCTTCACAATGGTATGAAATATTTTTTTATTAGATCAAGATGAAATTTTGACATCTGAGGTTACGTTATCTTGGACTTGCCCCTATATATTTTTATATACTTTCAATTGTTTGGTTATAACAAAATTTTGATACAATGAAAGAAAAATGCCGGTCCCGAGGACTTCGTTATAACGGGAGTCGCCTGTATTAGTCCTGAAAGAACAGTTAGCTTAGAGCAAGTCAACTATACAAGTAAGGGGTATATCCTTTACCACCTGTGCATTATTTACTCTTGGCAAATGTTAAATTTGATGACAGAGGGTTCACTTTAGTGGACATTATGTGCTAAAATAGGAGTAAATGTTGTTCAAGAAATAAAACCATTTGGAACCAATTGTTCATGCCTGAACCAAAGAAATAAGATTGGAGTTGAAATTATCCCATATTCAGAGTATGCAATTTTTGATTATGTATGAAAATTGCACACAGAGGCAAGCTGACGCTTTCATGAGTGGGGCAAGTCAACACGCTTGTAATCTGTGATGGCTCTACAAACACTTCTATCTAGCATTGCAGTTTGAATTTCAACTGCATTCAGTTCTGTGTCCCATCTGAGTAAGTCAGTGTAGGTAATGCTGGTCTACCAGACTTTTTCATCCCATGGTTTAGGGTCCAGAGGACGAGCCCTGAAACTTACAATCTAAATTTCTCACTACCAAAGTGTATAACTTCACCAGTAATTTGAGATCTGACATTTTATGTCACCTCACTGGTAAATTGTTTTAAAGATGCTACATAACACTGTGGAAGACCCATTAAAAAAATTGTCAAACTTTGCTATCTGACATCTGACAGTGTTTGAATAGACAAATAAACACCCTAGAACACACAAGTTTGGACAGTTATGCTGTCACTAGTAAAATATGTGCAGATACAAATTGGCACATTAATTATTCTCAGCCGATAGGAAATTCTGCAACACAGCAGTCGATGGGCGAAAGCAGGAATGGTCTCTCAATGATTTTCACTTTTTCAAAGCATGTAATGATCGTTTTAAACTGCAATTTTTTCAGGGCTTCATTTGTTAGACCGTATCAGAGACACTGGTAGCATTGGGAGTCATGTAGCACAGATTTTTTAAACTGGAATTGTGATACAATGCCTTTAATGGATGTTTTTGTGTTCCTGGAGTGTGGCCTCTGCATCATACTGCATTTATTTACTTTTATCTTTTAAACCTTACTCATGTAATCAGTTTTCTACTCCAGCTCTTGCTTGAATTAGCTCCAACCCACCTCCCTTAGTTATCAGTTTCTTGGATGAAATCAACAGTGAAATACTTCAGCTGTCGTAGCAGACAGTCATAACCTTTTTTTTGGTCTATTTTGGTCTTTTTCAGGCGCAAGATTTCAAGTCGCACCCACAGTCCAGAAAAGATGCACGCAGTGGTCGCTACCGCCCATCTGACCATCAACGCAACCGAGGTAGACCAAACCAGATGACATGATGCCACGTGTACAGAGAAAGTATCTACTGAAACCACCCTGTAATGTGACCACTTCTGAGATGTGACCACTTGTAAAGCAAGGCCAGGACACACTGCTAAAAAGTAGGGTGTTAAATTTAGCACCTGTGGTGTTGCTCAATACAGATACCAGATGTTGTGTTAGATTCAACCATTTTGGTGTTTAAATTTAGCACATTTAGTGTTTAAATTCAACTTTTTATGCCTCCGAATACAAAGTCTTGAGGGGGCATTGAGCGTTGCACTGTCCGTCTGTCCCCTTATTGGTTTCCGCCCGATCAGAATTTTAATAGTTTTGGTGGGTATGTCAGTCTATGACACTAAAATACAGGTTAAGTTCGAATTTGCAATCTGCAGGTCAAAGGTCAAAAGTCACTGCTCATTATACATGAAAATGGTTGCTACACGATAACTTGATAAATATTAGATGGATTTGGATAATATTTGGTGTGTAGGTTGATGACACTAAAACACAAGTCCAGTTTGAATTTGGAGTCTGCAGGTCAAAGGTCACAGCTCATGCAAATTGGTTTCCACATGATTACACAATAAGAAATGCTTGCTGATCTTGTTAAGCGGGGCATCCGTATCCTATCCTATGAACACACCAAATTTCTCCTTGGTGTTTAATTCAACACTTTTGGTGTTAAAGGTGATATCATTTGTGCTTAAATGATACCAATAATAGGTGTTGAAATTAACACTACATCTGGTATCTATATTGGGCAACACATCGGTGTATAATTTAACACAGCAGTGTTTGTAGTGCAAGGACTCACTAAATTGCAATCTTGATGTGATGGTCCTGGACTGTGTTAGAATATTATTCTATTTATGCCATGAAATTTATCGTATTATTTTGATCACCTGTGGTTGGATGCATAGCAATTTAGCAAGGGTGCTGTAAGGCATGTAGGTGAGCAAGAAGTTCTGCGAGCACTCACGATTGCATTATACAATTTCAATTTTCAGTGATAGGTTTTAACGTACGCAGACTTACAGATTAGCTTTATGAACCAAATGTCTTTTTTGCCAAACTAATTTAGATTTACCTCTCAGCTTACAAAAGAGTAAGACACAAGAATAATGTTCCATAATGTTCATCTCACCTTCTTTCCTTTATTTGGTGGTTTGCGTTTAACTCTATATTAACTGGGGGGGGGGGGTCAATTTAGGCGAAATTGAATAAAATAGGCGAAAACAAAAAATTTCATACACTTATTTGCATAATTAATTACTTAAAAAATAGAAAAAAAAAAAAATTTTGGCAAATTTTACTATACAGTCGTGCAGTTTACATCCGGCTCTATGCGCATGCAAATTTTCGCGGCGATCGCCGCGCGGCAGCCGAGATCTCGAGGGGGGGGGGGGGGGGGGGGGGGGGGGGGGTCAAATTGACCCCCCCCCCCCCCCCGCGTACAACCTGGTCTGAAATAGCCCAGTTAAAATAGGGTTAATGGTGACCTCAGTCATAATTAACCTATTAGAGACGATTTGATTTTGATACAACAGGCATTTTCCATAGACCCCTACATGAGTTAACCCTAATACCACTGGGGGAGGGGGCCATAATAGCACCCCCCCCCCCTTGACAAATTTCACGATTACGCCGCCGCGCGAAATTTTTTGACCGCGCCGTTCACTGGCTTTTTACTTTCAAGTCTGGCGTATCATTTAAGACCATTTTCGAAAAAAATCAGACGTACCGTTTCGACGCTGCGCGACTTTTTGTACATGCATGCAACTCCAAAATTGCTCAAAAACGTGATTTTGTGTACAAAATCAATGCAAATTGTGTTTTCAGCCAAAAATCATAAATGTATGATTATTTATACTTTTACTGGCTGAAATGGATTAAGTTTATGCTGTTAATGATAGCAAAAGTGTCCCCGACAAAGTTCATCGAAAATATGATAAAAAACAAAAGGTCGAGAAAACAAAGAAATACATAAATTCACAAAACAATAAAATACATAGGAAATTAATTCTGATTCGGCAAATTTTTTTGTAGATAATTGTTAGACATGTCAAAATGGCATTCTACTAGCTATTGTACGTGAGATATAGGCGAAAACATAATTTCATACACTTATTTGCATAATTAATTACTTAAAAAAAAAAAAAAAACTTTCTGAAAATTTTACTATACAGTCTTGTAGTTTACATCCGGCTCTATGCGCTTGCAAATTTTTGTGGTGATGACAAGACCGAAGATAGCCCTGATGTATTAGGGTTAACTCATACTTTCCTTTATACTCCTTCTTTTTGTATTGCTGCAATTGATTGTAGGTTGTGAAGTATTTTTTGATGCCTCCTGTGTTGAAATGGGGCCCGGGGGGAAGGGGGGGGGGGTGGAAATCTTATAGCCTGTTCCCAAAATTGGCTGAACTTGTGGATGACTTCTGAAAGTGCATTATTTCAAAACCTATTGGATGTATGAATCCCAAATTTTGAACACTGCATTTTTATTTACTTTTCTAAAGCTGAATCAAACAGTTATATTGGTGAGAGTACATGATGAAAAAATCTCTAGATTCCTGTACCAATAAATATTTTCCTTATGTCATTTGAAATCTTATAGCCTGTACCCAAAATTGGCTGAACTTGTGGATGACTTCTGAAAGTGCATTATTTCAAAACCTATTGGATGTATGAATCCCAAATTTTGAAAACTGCATTTTTATTTACTTTTCTAAAGTTGAATCAAACAGTTATATTGGTGAGAGTACATGATGAAAAAATCTCTAGATTCCTGTACCAATAAGTATTTTCCTTATGTCATTTTGTCAGTAAAACTGGAACTTGTCTTTATGTTTAAATTTAATATGTAAATATTGTAAAAATGAAATATAGATATTTTTTACCCAATACCTCAATTATCAGGCTAAAGTAGTTACAGTAGAAACCTGTTCAACCTGCTGGAGACAATTTGATTTCACTATAACAAGCAAGTGTGAAAGTTCATAACCTAATGGAAGTGTGTAATGTAGAGGATGAATTTCTTTTTAATTTGATATTATTTGATTTACTTTATGACCATATACATGTACATGACAGTTTGTAACTTGAAGAGTGTCCATTTTGTTTTGTTTGTCCGAATATTTAATTGACAGTTGACATAATTCACTTTAAGTGGCACTAACAGTGGCTTCATCTCAAATTTTGTGAAACTTCATTTTGCTGTCTCTCAGAGTGACAAAAAAAATTAACACCCCCTCCCCACAAATATCTTTTATAGCATTCAAAAACAGTTTCATGTCCGCATTGTTATTAGTTCATCTATAATAAACTATCAATCATCATATATATTGTTAAAATGTCACAATATATTTTGGATTTGATTTTTTTTTTTTATCTGATTAGATTGTAGTCTAGGTTCTTCACAGATGTTTCTATTTATACCAATCCTGATGTAAAGGAAAGGGGACAGTTAATCAGCAGTCTAGGAAATTGCACTTTCCATCCACCATAAGGCCTAAAGAATGAAATTGTTTTGTTGCCCTCAAGTAACTGACTGTAAAATGTGAAAAAACAGGATCGTAATTTTTTATTTTATTTTTTTAAGCAGACCAAAAATGTACAAACTCACCATTTTCGTGAGAAAATGTCAGATTTGAGCAAAGAATTTCCCAAAGTTCCTATTCAATGGTTTAAAACTGCACTTCTATATGCGTTTTGCCCATTTGAAAGACCCATGAAAAACATCAGGAAACTCAACTCTCGCACAGTTTCGTCCTACATACTTGCACAGTACAGTACATACAGTCATGTGTATTGGTTACCTCCGGGTTTAGCTGTCGTAAAAAAAAAAGTTAAATAAAAAGTAAATATCGACCAACCGACCCAATTTTCAAAATTTCCCACTTGAGGGCAACAAAATAATTTTTTTTTAGGCCTAATATCAAGTGATTCATCATGAAATCTGATACGACGATATGTATTGGATAAACAGTAGTACAACCCAGATCCCTGCGTCAACTGGGGGAATCCGTATAGACCGAGGGTCTGACACACCGAGGATTTGAATGGTACCAATGGACGGCATATCTGATAGACAGAAATCATGCATCTAGGCGTAAAAACATGAATAGCAGTTTAGTTTGTGTAATGTAGTTAGTTCTCCTTCTCTTTCTTCATTGTAATTCACTTTGCACAATTAAAACAACCCGACACTGATTCTTAGGAGGGGCCTGTTCAAGCGCTCTCCTGAAGCGAACCATACCGTACCGAACGGTGCCAGAGGAGGCGCCTGAACACTCCTAAAGCGAACCGTACCGTACCGTACCGCTCCAGAAGCGTGCCAGGGAGGACCACCTCCCGATGTGGTCTGGAGCGTGCCAAGGCGAACCATACCGTACCGCGCTAAGCGCCTGAACGCATTCCGCAATACTTTAATGTGTAATTCCCTCAGATTAGAAAATAAAGCGTACTGAATTGGTACCTCGGAGGCACACTTCCCACATTTTTGCGTGAACACTCGCAAGTGAACCACTCTGGCACGGTTCGCATTGGGTTGGCACGGTACGGCACGGTACGGTTCGCTTCCAAAAGCGCTTGAACAGGCCCTTAGACACACAGACTATCGCTGCTACAATCAGTCTATCGTACCCTCGGTCTATCGGGCTGTAATTGAGTCAACCAGTTTACTTGCCGGAGCTCAATATTTTGCTTTTTAAGATGTTGAGGTTAGTCAAGAGTTTTGTCAAGTGAGTGAAATAGCCTAAGGAATGCCCAAAGTTATGCTGCATATGATCACTCAGACAGGTGCTAGTTTATGTCTGAAATTGAATTTTATTTTCATGGCTGACCCCAATCATTTCAATGTTTGTCTCTGGATTGGAACTAACCGAGAATGGCCTAAAATAAAACAAAACCTTCTTTTTATTTGAAAATTTGAATGATTTTAATACAATCTGTGAAAACTTGAACAAATTTGAGTACAAAATATGGGAATTCAAGCTTTTTAAAATAATGTCACAAGAGGGTATCATACAGTCTGATGACATGTTTGTAGGAAACTCTCTATGCACTATATTCCTGAACTCTCATTAATATTTTCTTTTCTTTTGATTCATTTGTGTTTACAATCTGAATTATAGTATATCAGTTGAATACCGTTCTACGTACCATATATTGTCTTCAGGAGAGAAAGTTATCTAAATTACATGATGCAGCCAACATAAGAAGAATGCATTGACCCAAAATTTGGGCATTATTGTGACATTTACTTTAGAATACAGTAAATATTGTGATAAAGGTGATTATACACAGTTAAGTGATTGCATTGTTTTAAGTACAGTTCATTATGTCTTATAGGACTGGACAAATTGATAGGTATTATTTTTGTTTTTGACAATTAGTCTTTTGCATGCATGTTGCTGCTGAGGTAAACTTGTGTTCCCACCAGAAGAACGTTAACTCCATTGCTGCTGCACAGAGTCTATGTCGTTCTGGTGGGCACACAACATATTGCTCAATTTGTGCTAACATTATGCCGAGAGTCGAGCATGATACCACTACTGTGCAAAATGGTTGCATTTGCAATATAATTTAAAGAGAATTTGCTTCCTTTTAGTCTGAGCCAATGAAATTCTTATTCAAACGAAAAACAAATTCAAAGTACAGTAAACTTCGCCTAAGTCAAATCACTGGGGCCCACACAAATCATGTGGACTTAGACGAAATTCGAGTTACAGTTTTGTATACAATTCTTTGTAAGAGATGAAGAAACGTGTATAAGGAAAGGCATGCTGTCAAAAATGAGAAAGGCAGAGAGGGAATGGGAAATTTATGATATCTTAACGGTCATGCTGACAGGCAGAGATCAAGAGGTCAATCCATTAAAGACCTTCAAGAATGACAGTTATGGCCACTTCGACCTAGGCGAATTTTAACATGTTTGCTCCCTTTGGGACTCGAAAATATGTTCGAAATAGGCGATGTTCAATTTAAAAAATCGACTAAGAAGAAAAACTTCCCATCGAAAAAATACAGAACAAATTGGGACTGTCAAAAATATTTGACATAGGCGATAATTTGACTTCTGCGACGTCGAGTTATGCGTAGTCATCTGTATTATGAAAAGTTATCAAAATGGCAATTTATCACACTTGCACAAGACAATTACATAAACACGAGGATGGGTTTGAGTGCTTGCCAGTCGCATGACTGATTATTATTTGTGTGTGGGCGTAGCCGATTGCAAAGGTTTTATCCTGTGCATTGACCATTGAGGCTAGGGTCCTGACCAAAAGACCATTGCCAGACTTGAAATGGTTGAATATGGTAATGTATTATGAAGTTGGATATGTGTATTAAGTTTGATGTTCGTATGTTGTCCAATTTCAGTTGATGCTGGTATGATTTCCTTTTTTCTAGAAGTTCAATCAATAACTATTGTAGTACAGATAAGACAAGAATGGGTAATGGAGTTTGCAAGTACGCCGGGGTAGATACCAACCCAATTTGTTATGTATTTGGGCTACGAGGCCGAGGACCCAAATTGTGGGGACTGCTATTTAGATCCAATTTGGAGCATTATGCAAGGAAATTTACTCTGCAACCCCAACTGCGATCTCGGCGTTTGTGTAGGGGATGGTGCTTTCCAGGGTTGCAATGGCACCAGATTAATGAACATGAAGACTACCGTCCATGTTTATACTGATAAAGGGGTAATATCCATGGAAAATAAGATGTAAGATGAAATGAAATTAAAACTATTATGTAATCTTCAGTAGTATGATCAGGAAATGAGAACGGCTGTGGAAAAACGATGACAAGTCAATTATTGGATGTTTTTTACCGGGGTATTTCCCAATAGTTGGTCTGTTCAAGGTATACCAAATTTGTTTGACCACCTTATGAAGTCAAAGATAAAATGCTGCCGAGGGAGGTCAGCATTAATTTTTGACGCGGCCGGAAGGTCAACTTAGGGTTGATACTGTAAAAATAAGGGGGTTTATTGTCATCCCAAAGGGGACTCCGAGGTAGATAAAATAAGATAACGTGAAATCGCGTAATATATGTTGGTGGGCTCTATAGTCAGAGATATTACCCTCTCTTAATTATAAGATGTCAACCAAATCCTTAAATAAGCGTGGCAGAAAGAATGCTACGAGTATGCATTTGCTAATTTCTTCATCATTATCGGCAAAATGTCAATTAATTTTTATTTTGTGGGTTAGAAACATGCTTTTTCCAATAACATGATAGCCAAGATCGATTCGATTTTGAGTAAGGCCGTTTTGATTCTAGGACCAGTTTTCGGAAGCATGCAATTTCCCAAAAATTGCCAATTTTCAACAGCGCGCGGTCATCGGAACATCAAAGATATTTGTCGTCTCAGCTTGCTTTACCGGACAAACCGCAATGACAAAGGGCTGGAATGCCCTCGCTTGTCATAAGGAAGACGATGCCGAGCTATTGTCTCCATTGTCATCGCGTTTGTCCGGGTATGGGCCAGCTGAGTATGCAGAATATCTTGATGTTCCGATGGACCGCGCTGTTGAAAAATAAAAAATGGTGCAAAATTTGGAAATTGCATTGCCTCCGACAAATGGCCTAGAATCAAAACGCCTTTACTTCAAAATCAATGATCTTGGTATTCATGTTGATTGGAAAAAGAATGTTCTAACCAACGAAATAAAAATTAATGAGCATTTCAGATAATGATTAAGAAGATTAGCAATCCATACTCGTAGCAATTCTTTTCTGTGGCCACCTGTATAACCTTAACCCTAATCAGCCGGGCTTTTTGAAAGTGCATAGGCCCGCGGGGGGGTAATTTGGCCCCCCCTTCTAGATCTCGGCCGCGGAGCGCCCCTGTGATCGCGCCGAAATTTGCACGTGCAGAGAGCCGGACGTAATCTCAAGACTGTATGGTTAGATTTTTTGAAAAATAATTATCTTTCTATTTTTTAAGCTATTAATTATGCCCATATTTATGTATAAAATCATATTTTAGCCATAACTCCCTTTAAACAGCTCACAGAATTGCCTAATTTTTATTGATGAATATGTCTTTTTGACATTTCTAAACAAGCTATCGGTCAAAAAAAAATTGCTGAATCAGAATTAATTTCTATGTATTTTATTGGTTTCATGAATTTCTTATGTTTTCTTTTGTTTTTCGACCTTTTGTTTTATTGTTTTTTTTCGATGAAATTTCTCGGGGACACTTTTTTTGCTATCATAAACAGCATAAAATTAGTTAATTTCAAGGCAGTAAAAGTAACAATAATCAGTACATTTATCGAATTATGGGTCTTGAAAACACAATTGCATTAAATAACCACGACGATTTTCATGTTTTTGAGCGATTTTTGCGGTGTGACATGCAAGTACGAAAAAGTTGCGTAACTCCGCGAACCGCGCTACCCAGATGTCACCAATTTGGTCTCAAAGAGCGCAACACTTTGAAAGCTAAAAAAGTCAGCGAGCGACCCGCGCGTCAAAATTGCGCGGCGGAATGGTCGCGAACTTTGTCGAGGGCGGGGGCTATTTTAGCCCCCCCCCGTGGCCAGATAGCTGAGTGGTTAAATGAACCAAGTCAAAGTTTCAAACTTGTTCTTTATTCTGTCAAAGCTTTCCACGTAAATTACATTTACTCAGAAATGTATGCAAGCAACTAATGTATTGATCAGTCATATTGCATGAGCAGGATTAAATTACATGTATAGTGATATCCAATGTAAAATTTATCAAAGACAAGTTGAGCTTTGTTTAAAAGTGCCAATTACAATTGACTAATTATAAACTCTTAATTTGTAGTTGGTGCAATTTTGCACCACATATTATATCTCTTATTAAAATGATGATAATATAAAAGTATGTCAGTAATACAATTAGTTCTTTCATTTTTATAGAACAGTAAGAGAGCAACAGTCCTTACTCTCACTTAACCCTATATTAACTGGGGGAGGGTAAATTTGACCCGCCCCCCCCTCGACGAATTTCGCGACCATGCCGCCGCGCAAAATTTTTTGATCACGTCGCTCGCTGACTTTTTACTTTCAAGTCTTGCGCATCTTTTGAGACCGTTTTTGCGAAAATTGGACGTACCGTTACGACGCTGCGCGACTTTTTATACATGCATGTCAAAAACAAAACCAATGGAAATTGTGTTTTCAGTCAAAAAGCATGAATGTATGAGTATGTTTGCTTTTACTGGTTGAAATTAATTAATTTTATGCTGTTTATGATTGCAAAAGTGTCCCCAACAAATTTCATCAAAAAAACAATAGAAAACAAAAGGTCGAAAAAACAAAGAAATACATAAGAAATTCACAAAATCAAATACATAAGAAATTAATTCCAATTCGGCAAATTTTTTTGTAGATAATTGTGAGAAATGTCAGAATGAATGTTTTCACCAAAAATTAGTACTCTACTAGCTATTGTAAGTGAGTTATAGGCAAAAACATAATTTCATGCACTTATTTGCATAATTAATTACTTAAAAAATAGAAAAAATACATTTTTTGAAAATTTTACTATATAGTCACGTAGTTTACATCCGGCT
>JZLH01S0101751.1:0-14692 GCA_001188425.1 Eucidaris tribuloides
CATTGACGTTTTCTAGTTCACATGTGTCGAGAAATGCGTTGCCATGGTAATCACATATTAGGGCAATAAATCATTTAAAAATCTTGCGGACTGAGCTACTTCCTCAGTATTTGACCAATGCTCTTGAAATTTGGTACACACATTGATCTTGGGGTAAAGATGTGCAAGACACATTTTTCAAGTATGTCAGAATCTGTGTTGCCATGGTAACGGCATATTATGGCAATAAATCAGGAAAAGATCTGCAGATTGGACTACTTCCTCAGTTTTTGAACAATGCTTTTGAGATATGGCACAAACATTGGTCTTGGGGTGAAGGTGTGCAAGACACATTTTTTTGAATGCGTGGGATACTGCGTTGCCATGGTAACTGCATATTATGGCAATAAATCAGGTAAAAATCTTGTAAATCTAATTACTACTTTCTCAGTTTTTGACCAATGTTTATGAGATTTGGCATACACATTGGTCTTGGGGTGAATATGTGCAAAACACATTTTCCGAATGTGTCAGAAACTGTGTTGCCATGGTAACGGCATATAATTGTAGTATGTTAGGGATGTGATGGGGCGGGGTATATATCACCTTCAGTGATATTTCTAGTTGTATTTCTTGAAGGCTGGACATCACTTGTGCATGCCGTAAACAATAACATTGTGTAAATACGCAGGTGTATAGAAGAAAATACCATTTAAGAACTTTAGTAAAGTATAGGACCCACAAAGTCAGTTTGGTTGGAATTATAGTGCGATTTTGAATTGAATTAATGTATCCAAAAAAATTGTTGAAGTACTTTAAAGTATCACAAATGTTAGTCAGTGATGTTTGCTTAGCAAAAAATAGGTCATGCAATCTGATTTTCTCAGTATTACATGGAAAGTGTGTGGTGGTTTGTTGCAGTGGTAATGAGAGAGTTAAGTTGATGGTTAATCTAAATGACCTTTCCTCTTTTCAGTTTCGGTGTAAAACCAACGATGGACAAACAGACACATGCGGGTGTGATGAGGACGACCGTGGATGACTGTCAGTTTGTCTGTATAGCACAAGAAAACTACTACAGAATATTAACACAAGGTAAGCCTCTTTTATAGGCAAGATAACATTAAAAATGAAATGTTTAGCCCGTTGAAGATGGTTACAATTTGCTATAACATACTTTTTCCAAAGAGGGTAAGTGTTTTCATGACCAATTCTATATAAGTGAAAATTAACCAAGGTTTGTGGATTTTGATCAAGTGATTCAAATCATTGATTTAGATTTCCATTGATTATTTTGAAAAAAAACAACAAAAAAGGAAATGATTTAACCAATAAACCAAAAATACATAAGAAATTGGTCATATGAAAAAAAAATGGTTGAAGAAAATTGAGATGAAATTAGCACTTGATTTTTTTTTCTTTTTTTTAATTTTTGGTTTGAAAAAAAAATGAAAATTTAAGTGTTTAAAGAAATATTTATCTGTATTCTGTCAAATCAGACCCCAGAATAAAAACAGAAGACCCCAATCAAACTTGTTTGTTTATTTATTGTTTTTTTAGGTGAAGAAAATATAAGAAGAATAACAGAAGACGGTCAGCTAGTCATGGTAACAGAACACAGGGTACTGGATGAAAGAAGATTTGGGCATGTCGTTATAAAGGTGAGCTCAACATCGTACTTGCTGAATTATCAACATCTTGGATTTATCTTCTGTCGAACAGCCAATTCTCTCAATTATTTAATAACCAAACACCAAAAAGTCATCACTCGCTGTAAGTTGGAGTCTACTCATGTCGGTTTAACCACCTTTCAAATATGGCCTTGGTGATTGGATCTGTTGAAATCTTTATCAGTTTCTTTGTGATATCTGAAAAACATTTGTGGTTATTGACTGGCCTGAAATAAATATGTTATCCATTGTTGCGTCAGAAACATTCACATTGTAATAAAATTTAGTTTATCAGGAAGGATTAGTAAGGGTATACTTTCATGTACTACTTTTATACACAACACATTACTTCATGGTGTAAGTGCACAAAGTTATAACTGTTTAAAAATTCTGCAACAACATGGTCTCTCCTTAAACAAATTGTGTATTTTTCAAGTAATGTATTATACCTGATGCTCACATTTTTATAAATGCAAAACAATATTCATGAATGACAGGTTTCCCAGAAAATATATTGTTTCAGCGAATTATCTGTAGTCTTGATTTATAACTGTCTGATATTTTTTCAAAGACTCAGAGAACATTCAATATCTCTTTGAAATCTAACAACAAATTTTTCCTATGTTGTTCTATTTTTCTTCTTGTAGGCCACACCAGACCGTCTGGTCTCACATCTTATAGCCAACCACTCCCCCGTGGATCCAACGTATGTAGAGGACTTCCTGATGACGTATAGGACTTACATGGACAGCCCCGACCAGATATGTAACTGTCTGCTGCACTGGTTCCATGATATAGACATGAGGGATAAGGTAAGTAATGACCTCTTTGCTGTCTGTACCAGAGGTTTTTAAATTTAAAAGACATTTGCCATGTTTCCACAGGAAAGTGTTATTTAGAGACCTTATCAGAGAGACTAATGAAAAATTGTGTAGCTTAGTTGTTAAGCTCATCCGGGCCGAATGAGCCAGATGAGCTTATTCTGAGGCATGGCGTCCGTCCACAATTTCAAAATGCTTCTTCCTTGTTATTTCTTGTCTGATTTCAAGTCCATTTGCTTAATATGACAGCACTAGGTGGAGGATTCAAAACTTCTACACAGAAATTTTGAAACTCAGTAAATATGCTAATTTTTGCAAATTTTTTTAAAAAATCACCATAAATCCTTAGTCTTCTTCATTTGTCGACCGATTTTGGATTTTTTGTTTCATCTAGTAGAGCTACATGAGGTACACTGAATTTCTTCACATAGTTTTTTTACATTTTGTCTCTGAAATTATTCATGCTAATTTATATTAAATTTATTAAGAAATGACAGAAATTGAAAATAGGGTAAATTTCTTTGCTGGATGCTGGATGAACACCACATTAATGATATGCTTGTTCTTAAGTGGAAACATTGTTGAGCTTAAATTAAAAAAAAAATCAAACTGTGATATCTGAGATACATAGTAGTGCTTAAATGGACAAATAAACATCCTAGAATACAAAAGTTTGTAAAGTTATGCTGCCACTGGCAAGATATGCATGAATGAACATTAACCATGAATTTCCAGTGCGGTGGAGTACAAAATAGCCTAAATCTACTCATTAAAGTCTATGGGAGGAAATGGGCATGGTGAATCCGGTCAACCTGAGTATTCATAGATTTTCACTTTTTGAAAGCACTATGTAATCATTTTGAAATACAATTTTTTTCAGGGCTTCTTTTTAATGTGGTCTTTTTTAGCTTGTGGCTTTAACTGATATTGCTCTGATATTTTTGTCATGTTAAAACTTTAAACTTTAAGCTTTAAAACTTGTTTTTCTGTCTTGTCATTTAGGTAACAAGAGTGGTGCTGCTGTGGGTCAATAATTACTACAATGACTTTGAGAGCAATCCAGACATGATAGAGTTCTTAGAAGAGTTTGAGGATAGCCTAGGAAAAAGAGGTAACCAGTCTCCTGATCTTCCCCTTATTAGAGTATCATAAGATAACTAGCAAGAATGAAAGTACAAAAAGTATGTATCTTTTTGTTTGTTGTAGTGTGTGTGTGTGTGTGTGTGTGTGTGTGTGTGTGTGTGTGTGTGTGTGTGTGTGGTGTGTGTGTGTGTGTGTGTGTGTGTGTGTGTGTGTGTGTGTGTGTGTGTCTCTCTCTCTCTGAGTGTGTGTGTCTGTGTGTGTCTATGTGTATGTCTGTGTGTGTGTGTCTCTATGTGTGTGTCTGTATGTTTTGCCCTATATGTATGTCGTGATGTGTCTGTGTCTTTGTCTATCTGTCTGTGTTTGTGTTTTGATTCCATTTTAATCATAGTCAACCAGGTAAGAAAACATTGAGTGACATTATCATTTATTTTTTCTTTTGCAGAATATGACGGGTCAACTTAGATTATTACACATAGCAGGGGCAGCCAAAGCAAAGCCGAGGACTATTATTTTGGTAAGTTTAAATCCCTGTCAAAACTATATCAACACAATATGATGTGAACTGATTGATTTTTTTTGTGTGTGTAGAAGGTCCTCTTGCTCACTCAAACAAAAATCCCCCCCCCCAAAAAAAAGAAATCCAATACAATATAATATTCATCTATTACTCCCTTGGGCTCGATGCCATACGGCACTGTCGTTCATTGAGAGACGACGCGATTTTCACCTGGTTGACTTTGAAGGGAATATAAACAAATGTTTTCTAATAACATTCTTCACAGAATATTTATTTTCTTAATGTATACTTGTCAGAAATGTGAAACTTTGTGGACAGATGCATTTAGAAATAAAACTCTACCGTAATCCTGTGTTCTACCAAAATTTCTGTCACATTTTCTGGGCTTCTGTAGAAGCCCGTCGTCTCTGAGTGTACAATATACTGGGCTTCTGTACAAGCCCGTCCCCAAGGGGTTAAGAATCAAGTATTTAGGATTTTGGTTTGAAGTCTGAAATTGTGTTTTAACAAATGTTTTGATGCAACAGGGCTAGGATACACCATTTAACATAGATTCATTTGATTTGATTTATTTTTTTTTATTTCCATCATAAAAACTTGTCTAATAAAATTTAAATTATATAATCTGCCAACTTCTTAACTAATATCTTGAATTTTTGGTCCTGATTTCAGGCAAGGTCAGACCGAGAGTCCTCGTTAGCATTTAGCATCGTCGGAGGCTGGGAAAAGAAGATGGGTATTTTCATCTCCAAAGTCGACAAAGGCTCGAAAGCCCAGAAAGTCGGATTGAGAAAAGGAGATCAGGTAAGTAGTTGTGCATAAATGTCACACATAAATGTACAGTTATACTTCTAGTCAACGTTCATGCAATATAAGCCAAAATTGAATACTTATTTCTGTTTGATGATGATGATGGTGGTGGTGGTGGTGATGGTGGTGGTGATGGTGATATTGATGATGATAATGAGGTGGTGGTGGTGATGGTGGTGGTGATGGTGATATTGATGATGATAATGATGATGATAATGAAGATGCTGCTGCTGCTGCTGATGCTGATGATGATGTTGGTAGTGATGATGATGATGGTGATGGTGGTGATGGTGATAATGATGGTGATGGTGATAATGATGGTGATGGTGATGTTAGTGATGATGGTGATGATGGTGGTGGTGGTGGTGATGAAAATGAAAATGATAATTATGATGATGATTATGATTATGGTAATGTTGATCATTATCATTTATTATTTGACAGATTCTTGAGGTGAATGGGCACAGTTTTGATCATGTGACCAATGAAAGAGCGGAGAAGATCCTAAAGGGAACCACACACCTCAGCATCACCGTCAAGTACAACACACTAGGTGAGTCAAGGTCAAGGTCATAATGGTGATCATTGATATGACAGAGAGGGAAAAAGGGCTGAAGACGTTATTTTGTTGTTTCGGTATGGTGATTTGTTTTTATCAATAACTCTGTACGTGTGCCATTTAAAAATCGTCATGCTTGTTAGAAGTAATTTCTCAGAGACATGAGTCAGGAGTCTGGACCCTTTATACTGTGAACACCTGCATTTAGCAAGACTTGCTATCTGTTTCCATTCAATCTAAGAACAAGAAGGGAATGGTATATGTCACCACCAGAGCAGCCGTGACTCACTGATATTAACACAGTCCAAGACAAATTCAGTTAAGAGCTGGCTAAATAGGCCCATTTGGAAGTTCTGAATCCCAATTGACCGTGTCATTCACACAGACTGCATGACATGATAGTGAATTTGTTGTTGTTGTTGTTGGTGGCGGTTTTAACTGCGCATGTCAATCGATGTCTGATTGTTCATGCCAACAGACCGCTGCGGTAATGTATTCAAATTTATGAATATTTTTCTTCTGCAGCCCGGTGATGAGCTATTTCTTTCATCTTTGAATACATATTCAATAATAGAAATGCAGTTCGCGTACAGTAGTTGTTTTGCCATATCCGGCTAGAACATCCCCCCCCCCCCCAAGTTATTGGATTGTCAAGAACAAACTTTGTCAAAAAGGTATGCATAAAATTTGTGTACACTATCAAAGCAGTGTGTGCAGAAGAAAATCCAATAGGCCGTTTTGGTACTTATTCAAATTTCACAAACTGAAAGCTTGTCCAAGGCCTGTCTGATGTAGCAACAAGTAATATATGCAAACTAGATTCCAGATATTGAAGTTCATTTCAAAGGAGCAGGTTAATGGAATAACTCGTCTCTAGGTTCCCGGGACTGAAATACATTCATGAAATTACGAAAATGTCCTATTCTGTATGTTGTGCAGCATTCCGTGACCTGTTAGCCTCCCAGGACGGTCGCCCCGGTTCGGGTCGCCGTGCCAGCCAGGACATTGCCATCCTCCAGTCAGACCCGCTGGCCAGGCTGACCGTGCCGGACATCGCCCTGTCCATGTCGGGCAGCTCCCCGGAGATCAAGGACAAGTCCAAGCTGGACAAGAAGGGCGCCTTCGGCAAGAATAAGGCCAAGTTGATGAGGACCATGGCCAAACTCAGCATCCTACCAAACAAACCCAACGCCAAGTGAGTATAAATTAGACCTGTAACACAGTAGTCTATGTGAAGAAATAGACAAGGTCAGGAGAAGGTCACACTGGTTACTCTAAATTTTCACTCTTTTCAAGCACTAAATGATCACTTTGAAGTATAATTTTTCAGGGCTTCATTTAAAGACCTTGTCAAAGACAATCAGAGCATGGAGGATTATGTAGCTCAAATATTTCATACTGTGGTCTATGTTCAACCGTGGCTTTAAAATGCCTTGAAATTGAAAGTCGGTCCTTGAAATTACCTTTAAGTTTAACTGTAAGAGTCCCTACAGACCTTTATCAAAACACACATAAAAATGGATTTTAGTGTGACATGAATGAACAAACTTCCGAAGTTTTATATTTTTACTCAAGTTACATTTCATATTCTTAAATATAGAATAAGAATTCCAAATGTCAGTGACATTGCAATATTTGATGTATTGGTGTGAGTTTTCATGGGTTTTCTAGACACATTAAAAACAGATGTACAAACAGCTTTTGTGTAGCATAAACATTTTGTAATTATTCCACTCACATTGCATAGGCATTGTCTTTCTAACCCTTTATAGTGAGGGTTAAAGAGTAAAGTAATCATTGCATGATTATAGTTATCTAGATTAATTATACAATTCCAACAAAGCTCTGCCATGTCAGGCAAGAAGTTAATTTAAAACCATTATTGAAATAATGTTATTTCACGCATCCCGTTCACAGAGATGACACCAGCAGTCTAATGCGGACCGGTCGCTCCGGCAGCCTGGCGGGAAGCAATCCGTATCTTAGCAACAGTAATCCCGACCTCTCCGTCATACCCAGCTTGCCGTACTTTGATTCGCCGGGTGGTTACGGCTACAGCGAGTACCCCGAACACGTGCTGAAGATCTACAGGTCTGACCAGTCCTGCAAGTATTTCCTGATCCACAAGGTAAGTCATTGTCTCTTTGAGGCAACTGTAGTTTGTCTCCTTGTAGTTTGGCACTTTAAAAGATCCGTAGAGAGCAAAAATAATGGCAAACTAATTCTGAGATATATGGAGACCATATCCGAACCATATCTCAGTGCAACTAGAGCTCTCCTGTTGGGTGAATAACCAGCTGCGATGTGCTACACCTTTTTCTGCCATTGTCCATACATATTTCTAAACCAGAGTCATATTACACTGTCTTAACCTCTACTGAACTGGGCTATTTTGAGCACCTCTCCAACCCACCCCCATATGATGCTCCATGGGGAACACCGGGGTACTGTTGTACTACACTGAGTAGCCCCCTATTGGGTCCATAGTTTATAGGTAGAGTAGTGTTGTCACTAGAAATTTTGGTACATAACATATAGACATAAACTGACAAAAGATCATGTGAAAATGATGTGGAAGTAAATATTTTTAAGCCCTTTGGTGTGGCATGAGACCAGTTCACAAGACAGTATGCATAAGAAGGTTTTTTTCAACATTAAGAAGCACTCTGCAAAAATAATGTTTAGATGGTTTGGTAACCCAGAGTACAGTGCTGAAAAAATGATAGCGGATTCCTATCCAGTACATCAGGGTACAAATTATGTCATCATGTATTGTTTTGTAACTCATCCCTAACCTGATTTTTTTTTTCTCAATTTGTCTCTTGGTACAGGAAACCACGGCCAACGAAGTCGTCATGCTGGCGATGCGCGAGTTCAATGTAAACGAGCCGGCATGCACGGGCAAGTACTCACTGTGTGAGGTGACTGTGGGCATTGGGGGTCTAGTCAAGCAGAAGAGGCTACCAGACCACCAGGGGAATATCGCCTCCAAGCTCAGCCTCAATGGACGGCTGTTCCTCAAGAACAACATGGCCTCGGATGCTCTGATGCCTGATGAAGTGGCCGTGGTAAGTTGACTGCAAGTGTGATATTTTTTTCAATGTATTTATTTGTTTATTTTTTGGGGGGGGAAAGAGGGGTTTATTTGATGGAATTTTAATCAATCAATCATTTGAATCGCTTACACCTTTGATTTTTTAATTTTATGAAAAAAAAAACCTTTATGTCATAGGCCTCAAGATGTAATTACTGTACCAAATATTCCTCTTATATATATGTACTACGATATGATGCCCCAAGCATATTTGTCAGAGTACTGCATTTTGTAGTGCCCTCTTTTGTCAATTAACAGAACAGTTGTGTAGTAATTGTGTAGGTGTTGCAATGATGGCATTAAAAAACAGACATAAACTGACCAAAAGTCAAGTGAAAATGATGTTGAAGTTGGTATTAGTATATTTAAGGCCTTTACAGTTCTAACAGACCACTCATCAAAACATTTTTCAACATTAAAAATTACAGTAAATAATAACTTTTAGTCAGTTTGGTAACCCAGGGCACAACTCTGAAAAAAAATCCCTCCAAAATAGCAGATTTCTATTTGATACACTAGGGTACCAATTATGTCTTGATATGGGGAGTTATACAATCACACCATTGATGCCTAGGTGGGACTTGAACCCGCAACCTGTATGTCTAGCTACTCTGTATGTAACCACTGAACCCAACCTTCCTCTCCCTTGGTATAGGAACTGTTGAAGGAGAGCCAGGTCAATTTTCTGCAGCTGGACAGCATTGAGGTAGCGGTCCAGGTCTCACTACGGGACTACACCATCTTCCAGGCCATTGAACCGACCGACTACATCGAAGATCTCTTCGGCCTCAAACCTCAGGGAAAGAGAGACGTGGACCGCCTCAAAGCCTTTGAGAATGTAAGGATTGACATTGTATGATCAGGGTTGTAGAGGAAGGGGGTGCTGAATATGTGGCTCGAAGCTTTTTGAGAATGTAAGGATACAGATTTTGATTGTTGGGATTCAGGGGTTTAAGGAGTATAGGGTGAGGATGAGGGGACTCAAAGATTTTGAGAATGTTTGAGACTGTTGGGGTTTTTTATGCCTCCGCAACGAAGTTGCCGGAGGCATTATGTTTTCGGGTTGTCCGTCCGTGCGTGCGTGCGTCTGTGCGTCCGTGCGTCCGTCCGTCCGTTACCGGATCTCATTACCGCGATAACTTAAGAACCGCTGATCGGATTTTGATGTTACTTGTGTGAAGTATGTATTATGATGCAACAATGAACTGATTAGATTTTGGGGGTGAAAGGTCAAAGTTCAAAGGTCACAGGGCCTAAAACATGTCTGATTTCAGCTCGTTACCACGATAACTTAAGAAAGGCATGTTGGATTTGAATGTAACTTGGGTGAAGTATGTATTATATGGCACCAATGAACTAAATAGATTTTGGAGTTGAAAGGTCAAAGGACAAAGGTCACGAGGAGTGATAGATGTCTGATTTGGGCTCATTACCATGATAACTTAAGAATGGCTGGTCCGATTTTGATGTTACTTGGGTGAAGTATGTATTATAAGGTACCAATGAAACAATAAGATTTCAGGGTTAAAAGGTCAAAGGTCCAAGGTCACAAGGCTCTATACTTAGTGTCTTAAAGTTTACCACAATAACATGAGAACAGCTTATCGGATATTGATGTAACTTGGGTGAAGTAAGTGTTATAATGTACCAATGAACTGATCATAATTTGGGGTTTAAGGGTCAAAGGTCACGAGGACCCATACTTGATATCTTTACCACGATAACTTGAGAACGGCTTATCGAATATTGATGTAATTTGGGTAAAGTATGTATTATGGGGCATAGATGAGATTTCAGAGTTGAACAGTCAAAGGATACGATGCCCCGTACATTCAAAGTTTGGAATTGAACGGGGGTGCGGAGGCATACCCCACGAATTGCTCTAGTTAAAGGTTATTCCTGGCTGATAGGTAGTTGCTTTGCATAGAAGCACAAATAATATGTGAAATACAGCAGTGCAACTTTGAAAAAAATCGGATAAATATTAATAAAATTATTAATGTAAATTGAAAGTATTCATTAATTCAAAATTAATAACTTCCCCAAATGCATAAGTCAGAAATTTTCCCAATTAATTACCAAAAATTACACTGTTTGAAGAGTATACTTCAATTTATAGCTTTTGTACACAATGTTTTTCATCATCGTACATTTGACACTACATTCCAAAAGATGCTCAATGTGGCGCCATAAATGCTTGATATGTTAAGAGGTAAATCATAATCATACAGTACTGAATTGTTTCATCTGTACTTGAGTATTTCAAAGTAGAGATTTCCCTTTTTCCATTTCCACACAGCTGGTTAATCTGGAGATGTTCTGGGTCGTGACGGAAGTCGTATCAGAGCCAAGCATCATGAAGAGAGCCAAGATCCTGAAACAGTTCATCAAGATTGCAAGTATGTGATGGAAATATCATATACCCACCTCACCAAATTAGACTTGATTTCCTGTATAGTTTTTTTCGGGGGGGGGGGGAGCAGGGGGGGTGGGGTAGGAGAAAGTCCCGTCATTTTGTTTTCTTTGTAGATCCTTGTCGGGTGTTGGCCACGACTTATTTCAACTTGATTTAATTTATTTTAATGAGGCCTGGGAAGGCTGGAGGTGGGCCTAGGGGCATAAGAAGTGTATAGATATTTGTCATTAGGTGTGTGTTTCAAGTTGTTGAGCCAGCGCAGTAAGGGAGCGGTTGGTTTAGCTAACATTTGTCATTTAGTCATAAGATTCTCCTTGTTTTGTTGAATGATTACAGTCAGAGCAATATACATTTGAATTTTATTTTTTGGGGGGCGGGGGGAGGGAGGGCATTGCCCCTTTCCAATGCCAGTTTCAGTCAAAAGCCTGAATTCAGGCCCTGGCAAGTAATTTTCAGGCCATATGTTAGGTTTTTTTGTGCACAAAATAAGTCATTGTCAGCAAATTTCAGGCCCTCTCATAATTTCTAACTGGCATCCCTGCTATACCCCTGTACCTGTTGAAAATCATCAGTGGGCAATGGGGGAAATACCCACATGACATACAAAATTTACACAAGTAGTTTCACGAGATTGGTTCATGTACTCAATCTCACATTTTTGGACAATTCCCTACATCTGGTATTTGAGCCCACTTATAAAAAAAAGGTCACCAGTCAAGTTTAATGGGCAATACAAACCAGGAAGAGGAACCAAAAGGTATATGATACTTAATAGAATACTTATTAACTTGAATTTGTTTTAAGGGGAAAAGGTTACAAACTTTGTAATTTCATCATTCTGAAGTGGTGGCTCTCAACCCGGTGTAATGTGTAAATCTCATTTTTGACGAGGTATTGTTCATTTCCTTGTGATTGTTAATGACATATTTACGATCATTACCGGTTTATAACTTTGCTTTCTTCCTGGTATCAGTAACATACATAACTCACGTGGTAGGCTTCATGTGAAAATGAAGGAGGAAATACTGATAGTATATTTGGAAAAGGTACCCCTCCCCATTTCTTTTGACCCTTTTTCTCTTTAGATACTATTATACAGCTCAGATATCAACGTCTACCTATAAAAAACACACACAATGTTAAATCCTATCTGTAAAACTAGTACAAATTTCACAGATCTTACCTGCAGTCACACTTTTCGGCTCATATTTTGAGATGCTCGTTATAACATTGTGGGAGCTCCTTTTAAACATTGTCAACTTTGAGATCTGATATCTGTGGTTCTGTTTGAATTTTATGCAGTTTTTTTGTCACTAGCAAAGTATGTACAGAAAATTAATAATATTTATGTTACGCAGGGCCCGCTGGGAGAACAGTCTATTTTTGACTGAAGTGGCTACCCTGGGTAAATAAAAAATTATTATCATTCATTATGTACAGAAAATTATCAGCACATGAATTAATGTCCTGTGGACAAATAAATAAAAACACTGCAATCTATGAGGAAAACTGGAATGGTCACTCATTGATTTTCAATTTTTAAAAACACTTAATTATCAGTTTGAATAAACAATGAACAGTGTTAAACGAAGTCTTTAAACAAGTTTCTCTGGTTTACCTATACAGGGCACTGCAAAGACTGCCATAACTTCAACTCCCTCTTTGCCCTGATCAGTGGCCTGGGGCATGGCTCCGTGTCGCGGCTCCGTCTCACCTGGGACAAGGTCCCTTCCAAGTATGTCAAGATGCTGGAAGACCTTCAGGCATTGCTGGATCCGTCGCGAAACATGTCCAAGTACCGCAACCTGGTGAATGCTGAGAATGTGCAACCTCCCTTGGTGAGACAAAGTTGTCATGGTCTGTCCAGGGGTGTCGCCACAGGAGCCCCCCCCCCCCAATTTATTAAAAGTTATGAAAATAACAGCAATTTTGCTTCGTAATTTGGCAGTTTAAAAATGGTAGGGCAAAAAATGGTTTGGTCGGCCCCCGCCCCACTTGTCGGATGTTGTTTGGCTGGTAATTTAACAAGTGAAAAAACAAAATTGGTGGGCAAGCAATGGTTTTGGTCATCGTCAGCTCCCTGCCCCCCGCTTGTGGGGTGATGTTTGGCTTGTAATTTGGCATGAAAATTTTTTTTTTGGCATGCAAATCAGATTTTTTTGCCCCTCCTTAGATTTTACCCTGGCGCCGCCCCTGGGTCTGTCGATAACTTCTCAGTTCCTGTTTCATTTTAGGCGTGTTTTTGTATCGTGGACTTACTTTGATGACTGTGATTATATGTTTTAACCCATTGAAGGAAGAGATGAGATATTTCACTACAAGTAATATAAGAAAGGAATGTTAAAGCAAAATTAAAACATCTTCAATGGGTAAAAATCTGTCAAGCAATGTAAAGAATTGCAACCTCATAATCATTGAAAATTCAAACAACGAAACACAAAATATTTCATATTTTATGAGTGAGTTCTTTTGTTCTTGTTTTTGTCGAGCCCACCGAGGTGGAGGGAGCCCAATGTTAAGTTTTTTGAGCAAGTTTATATGTGCACGGAACTGGGCGAGACACCTTTTGGCTATCGCCTTGTCATAATTAAGGCTGTTGATTTGTTTTGATTTGTATTGTTATCAACAGAATGTAATTCTATTTTTGAATTGTCAAGTGTTTTTGACAGTTAATACAAAAATTGGCACTTGCATAATGTTAATTGACTGTACAAAATCAATCATAACTCTTGATTAACAAAACTACAGATAAAGTATATCATAAAGACGAATTGTTCTGCTTTAATATGATTCTAATACACCCACATTTTCAGAAAGTTTAATACCTAATTTTCTCCCGATTGTACTAATTTTTTTTTTTCAAGGCACACTGTATATAAACAATCATTCCTGATATGTTTGTATTCCAGATGCCCTTCTTCCCCATCGTCAAGAAGGATTTGACCTTTATACATCTTGGTAACGACTCGTACGTTGAGGGTCTTATCAACTTTGAGAAGTTAAGAATGGTAGCCAAGGAGGTGCGATACTTCAACAGCATGGGGAACGCACAATATGTAAGTTGATTTATGATACATATGATGTGCTATGATTTTCAAAAGTACTAAATTTTTGCAGAATACATTGTCAAGCTTGGCGCTGAATTTGTAGAGCACTTTGCTGCAGACATTACAATGTATTCCAGCTAAAAAAAATAAATCTGCAAAATTAATGACATTTTTATAGCATTATTTATTAAATTATTGTTTCCTATTCAACCCAATAAAGATTAAGAACGAGATATCTTGAGCTAGATTCTATTGAGAATGCATGGTATATTAAAATAAAATCATCTCCAGTGGGTTAATAATTGATCGTGTGATTGATTGTTTTTCTGTTTTTTTATTGAATGTTTATTTCCACCAATGATAATAATTATCTTAACCCGTTGAAGACGAGTGACGAGATATCTCGTCACGATGTCTATGGGAAATGCGTGTTAAAGCAAAAACAAATCGTCTCCAACGGGTTAATAATTTCAGTCCCGTGAGTCATATGATATGACAGATATATGGGCAATTCTGTGAATTATTGGACAAATCACAAATTATATAAATTGCTCTATCTCAAATCGCATTACATTTTAATGGTTTGAATGGGTAAGAATCATGAAGAAACAATGTGGGACATCATTTCTACTCTAAATTTTACATCTTCAACAGCACCCTCCAGGAGAATCAGAACCATACATGAAATACCAC
>JZLH01S0101751.1:32879-47694 GCA_001188425.1 Eucidaris tribuloides
TTAAAAAAAATACAAATTTTGACAGATCGCAACTTCTGTACAGCATTTAGAATATCCACTGAATTATTTATTGAGCTCTTGTTAACCTATTGACTTGGCAAGAACATAATGTAAAACATTTGTAAGGTATTTTTGCAGGAGAGTAAATGATTATACTCCTTTATCAAATAACTTTTAAAACGTCTTTTTCACTCTGCAATTAAAAATTTGTCATTTGTTTTCATATCAGCATGTAATTATTTCCATTCCAAATTGTATTTTCATTGAACCATTGTTATAAAATCCTGCTGATAAACTTTCATTGTGATTACTTTAATCCAACCCCTTCCTAAGTAAAGTTATGTGTCAGCTTCTTATCCTATGTGAATTGACACGCATACCCTTCCTCAACCCCCTCCTCCTCCTGCTTCCATCAATATAGTTCAATGTTTGCTCATCCCCTCCATCATAGGTAGAGACAGTGATTTTCCGTTTCCAAAAATGGTCTTTTCCATTTCTGAAAACCTGTAATTCTGTTTCAACATGATCTAAAAATGGAAATTTGTTTTGCCATAGAAAATGTACACAGCAAAAATATGAATTCCGTTTTGCAAATGTGAATTCCATGAATTTTCACATGAAAAGTACAAGAATGAAACGGATTTTCCATTTGATTTACCGGTAAAACGGAAAATCACTGTCCCTAATCATAGGCAAGTCTGAGATATTTTCTCACATACATACCAAGTAAAATCACAATTAGTCAACATTAGATCAGTGTTACACGGCTCATTTTCCTCACCATCAAATGCATAAAATAAAAAGAGTCAGTGATACACACGAATGGTAGGGAGGGGAAAACTCTCGGGGATGGGGGAGCCAACAACTAAATTTCATAATTTACACTGCGAAAAGCCCATATTTTCTGATTTTTTAGTATTTTAGGGGTGGCAGTCCGTGCCACCCCCTGACGCCTCCCCTGAAGTGACATGTTCTAAAAATTTTAAGAACTTCATTTGAGTTATTGATTAATTTCTAGAAACTTTCTTGACAAATATTGCAAAATATCATGGACTTGCCCTGCTTCATACTCCCAGAAACCTGCATCACTCATTGTGTATATCAAGTAGATTTCCTGTTTTATCTGTATCAATCAATTAAAATAAACCTACTTTTAAAAAATCCCAATTTCATAACTTGATTATCAACCTGGGCTTGAGAGTAAATTAGTTGAGTGTTGCCATGTAGTACCATTCCCAGGTGGTGGCTTATATTAAAATTATACAATCAGATTTATGTATATTGTCTCAACACTCATATAATAAATTATTCATCATATAAATTAAGATATTAATTGATTACAGAATATATCTGTTTAAACAATAAGGATACTGATGATAATAGTAATAATGATAATGATTATGATAATAATGATAGTACTACTACTACTACTACTACTGCTAATAATAATATTAATAATGATAAAATAAAATAGTAATAAGAAATTTAAAAAAAATAACTCAACAAATTTAAAGGTAAATTGTTTACAGTTCATTAATATCAACTGATATTTTCATCTCAAGCAAACAAGGCATTATTCTTGATTAATATTTCATGTATCCAAATTGTGGTTGACTTTGCATTTTATGAATTTTCTTATGTAGATGTATTTACCCGTTTCTCTCAAGATTGGCCTACTAAAGTATAATTTTCTTTCCTACCTCAGTCCCTGAACCTTCCCTCTCATTCTCAACCCCACCCCTACCCCCTCAAAACAAATATGTAATCCCCAAAGCTCAAAGTATTGTAGAATCCATCCATTCCTCAACTGAAAACCCCACTCCCTCTGTAAACAAAAATAAATAAAGAAAAAATCTTCTCATCACATTTGGTTGATGAAACCAGACCACACCCACCCCATCTTAGAGCCCACATTATTCATGAATATTCAATGTTTTCTTTTGTTTCCACCCTACCCAGTTCCGCCCCCAAAGCTGTACTCTCCGCCCCCTCAGGAGATGATGGAGAGGAAACCGCCAGACTATGAGATAGCAGCAGCTCGAGCAAGTAAGATTGAATTCTTTGTCGTGTAGATTTCAATCTCCGCATATTTTCTATGTGCCTTTCATTTCTTTTCCATCTCCTGTCCAAATTCACTTTACCAAAGCGGTACTTGAGTTCTCTTCATGCCATTTAGGTGTTTCGAGGAGGTTCAAGGGCTGGAGTTCCAACTAGCAGTAATGAGTTCAAACAGTTGTCGGGTTTCTAAGGATGTACAAAAGAATTCTTCAGATGCTTTGGTGTCTTTGATGTTAGGTATATGCTGGCAACTGCACGGGAAAAAAAATAAAAATGAATTTTATTATTTGATAAAATAGTGGGATTATTTCACTTGTTCCTTTGTAAAACAGGCAATTTTTTCCCCTAATAAGTAGGAATGATAAAAGAAAAGAAATACTCAGAAGATTCCTGTCCGGAAGCTTGATTGAAACTTTTTGAACTTTACTTGTCCAACATGACATTTTACTTGCCCCAGGCAAGCGGGCAGGTGCTAGTGTTGAACCCTGGCATACGGCACATATTTTCGAGAGACTGTATAGAACATTGTTCAAAGAGTATTGTATTGTCACTCCATCCCTCATACCTCCTTGCATATTTTCACATCAGTTTTGAATGTTCGCAAACCATGAACGCAGCCATATCCATGAGTTTTCTTCTATCGCTTTATTTTTCATGCTTTCAAAAGTCCATTTGGCAAAGCATAATTTAACTGCGGAAAAGACATATATCCTAAATATAGTTACATATTTATAATCATGCATTGATACAATGGTTTATATACCACACAACCATGGCAATTTACTGCGCATTATGGAAAGAATATTTGCCACTTTAACTATCATTTAAAACAGGATTTGGGACATATTCTATTGCTAAATATTGATACAAAGTCTGCAATAATAGTACTGGAAAAAAAAACACATATGTGTTAAAATTATTATATTTCCTTATTGCGTAGCTATCCATTCATTCCATTTTCAAAAAAAGTGTATTTATTCCAAGAAATCTACAGCTATAAATTCAGATTAAAAACAAAACTTTTTTTTCTTTTATTCAGTGACTTAAGTTCGTATCTTTCTCCCAACAGTTCGCTCAAGTAAGCTTTTCAATATGTATTACTTTAACAAAGAAGACATTTAAAATGTTGATATAGCAAGAAAAGGGACAAATATTAATGGTATTCAGTGTGTAATTTTGAAACAAGGAGTCATATCAAATATGTAGTAATCTGAAACAGATGGTAAATCATGTATTTCAAATAACATTTTGTCTAGTTAAATTATCTCTCTTTCACTGTGTATTTTTTCCCTTCAACAACAGTAATTTCTATGTAGGGAATAAACTTGTGAACTTGCATTTTTTTTGGGGGGGGGGTGCTATTGAAGAAAATAATAATGAAACATGGATGTTTTTGATATTTACCAACCTGAACTCTTATAGATACGAGAAATGTTCAGGGTCTCCTGAAAGTGTGGATTTTGGATTATTATATTTGACGTAATTCTCTTACTTTCGGATGTGAGTTTATATCTATTGTGTAGTTAAATTTATAGCAAACAATTCTTGTCAGAAATTATTTCACTTGTATAAATCACAGTTCAATTTTCCATCAATTTCAAAGAGAAATTTTGGCCTCAATAAGAAACCTAGCTAGCTTGTTACTATAGCATCAAAAGTCAGATTTTATGTCATTTTGCAATTTTAGACTGACATATGAAATGTTTGTGTTTTCACACCACAAATAAGCGCATTTTCAGAAGTGTACCTACATGTATGTGTGAAAGACAGGGCTGCCACTCAAAATTTCCATTTCCCGCTACCACGCATTCTATTTTTCCCCTACGCTTTCATCCAACTTTTTACTTACAAAAGTCAGTTTCCTTGTACGAAAATCAGCTTTCACATACAAAAATCAGTTTTCCCCTTCAAAAATACACTTTCACCTATACAAATTAAGTTCCCCCCTGCAAATTAAACAATTTGGACTCCTGACTTTTACCAATTTAGGGATTAAAATTTGCAGGAAAGATTGAAAAATATCAAAACCCACCCCTTCCCCTATGTAGTTTAAAATCCCCTTCTTCTCCCAAAATAATTCATGGTAATTGTCATTTTGCCCTAGGGTATCCCCTATCATCTACATTTGACTAAAATCCTTTACAGTAGGGGTTTCCCCTACAAATGGCAGCCCTGGTGAAAGGGCCCTTAAATTCTCACTATCAACAATACGGCATTCAGCAGTAGATGGCTCGCTTGTCCAAGAGAACTTGATACCATCTAACTTCCAGTTTTATATTCATTAACACAGGTTGAGTATTGAAAAATCCCGTAAAAATGACTGGTTTGAAATTTGTGGGTACATACCCAACAAATTTTGATACTGCCTGTAAAGGTCACATGAAATCATAATGCAAATTTGTGACACTCTGACCTTATTTAGTAAAATGGTGTATTTTGCAGACATCTCTGTGTATTGTCTATGGAAGACGGAATGAGTTGGTGACACAAGTCGAACCGCTGTGCAATCTGAGCGTGCGCTCACTGGCAATAGCACCCTCTTTTGCTGAACATCTGTATTGTCGATAGGGAGAATTGCTAATAATACTTCAACCATTCAGCCTTCCCACTTATATTTTTAATTCTCAGCAAAAGCATGGATCATTTGACCTTGGATGACCTCAAGGTGAATTTCAGTGTGGTCATGTGAGCAGGCCGGACTGACGTGTTACGCACATGACCATGTGCATTTCTTGTTTGTTTTTGAGTGTGTGTGTTGTTTGTCAGTGTATGTCAACATTTTTTACTTTGTGTTTTATGAGTCAAATTGTAGCCAGATGGCCGATACACCAGTGATAGTTTTTGGCTTCTTGTTGAAAACGCATGTTGTTTTCCTCACGTGCATTCGTAATGAACATGTCGGAAGAGGACGCAAACCAATCGCGTTTACGTGCAGCGAAAAGCTGCACGAATCTATCTGTGATCCAGCTTCAGTTTATGCTTAGGTGTATATGTAGTCAGTCAAAACATTTACATATTTTTTTGATACCCATCCCAAGACTCTTTGCCTCAAAATGTGGTATATATTTTATGAACTCCCATAGCTGATGATATCAGAACATTTTTATTATGAGATTATCAAAAAATTACCAAGAATAAAACAAAAAATGATAGAATCTGCATAAAATACAGAATTTAGAAAAATTCTAATTTTACAATTAAGCTGGAGTTATTACACACATACTTTTTGTTCTGCAACTAGTGATAAATTTCATTTCAAAAGACACCCAGTTTGAATGGGACTTATAAATTTGACCTGTCACCGCAAAACGCACCATAAGTCGGAAAACTAAGAAATTGTGTTTTCCACACAGTCTTAAAGTAGAGACTGTAAGCTTTAAAATGAGGTATAATTTGGCTAGGACGGACGAAGCAAACCTGTTTGAAAGTCCGCTTACAAGTTTGAACTGTCACCTATGCCATTACTAGGAAAGGAGAGAAAAAGGGCTGGAAAGACAGTGATCATTCATGCGAAACGGTAGGCCTTTGACAACTGTTCCGTAGAAAGCTCGGTGAAACTAGTCTCTTTCCTGAAGAGAACTGTGGACTGGACAATCCTTTTTGGTTCTTACAGTCACCATCATTGAATAGTCCATAAAAGTAGCTTTGTGGTGATACCAAAATAAATTGTGTACAACTTGTGACCTCTTCCAGCATGTTTATGTTCTGTGTCCACACTTGAATATTTCTACCCCCGTTTTATTCTTTTTTGTGAGTTTGCTCGTAACGTGTGACTAAATTTCTTTGTACGTTGTAGGGGTTTTGACCTCGCCTGGTGGAGACGCATGCGACTTCTATGATTCAGGTATGTCTTGCACGCCCAGCACTGGATTTTTAGCCAAAACGTCTGTTTTTGTTGTTGAGATTCATTCTTGCTATCACTTGTAGACAATATCGGGCATACCAGCTGTTGATAATACAGGAATCTATTTCATTTGGCTTAGAAAAGTCCACAGGTGCTGGATGAAAGCTTGTCAGCTAAACAATATAGGTTGGTAGAAGCTTTAACTTTTCTTCTTCTACAGCTGTTGGTATATTGATATTCTGGATATCTGTTATATCATGCTCATTTCTGGTTGACATGACAGATATGTGATGACATTAATGGTATCCTGGGGTTCCAAATAGAAATTTGCCATTTTGTTGAATTGTTTTTTTTTTTAAACCCTGTGCTTGGGGTTACAATACTGTATAAAAGTTATGTTTGAAGTGTGAATATAACAACTTCAGCTTCATTTTTACCCCACTTATCATAAGTTTATGTCTTTTTGTTGTGCATTAGCTTAGCCTCTGCCTCATAACTGAAGAAATTTTTGGACACGAGGGTGCTACAAAACGCGGTACACCGGGGTGCAACGGTACCCCGGTGTAGTGCGTGGTGCATATGTATTGCACTTGTTTGATTTTGGAAAATGCTACACATGAAGTGTGACATTTGATCTCATAAATCCCTGTCATCAAATTGGAAAGTATAAAGCAAATATATCTCTATCAGAGTATGATATTTTGAAGAACAGCATCAAACCATGAAGACTTTTAATGACTAGGTGGGCTGTGAAAATCCTGAACAAGGGCTATAATGTAGGCATTCACATATCTGTACCCCAAATTGCTGTCTCCAAGGCGAATGTTCCCATTGATAGCTGGTATCACCCAATATCAACCAAGTGATAGCGAGAATTGAGAATTATTTCTCATTTTTCTTGGACTGTTGTCCTTTTCTTAAGTGTGCTGATTGCAGTTCTGCACATCATGATTTGAACCTGCTTCTCAAATCACCAACTCTACTTGCACTGTGTAGTATTTGTATCTGTTATGTCAGTCTAAATTTGCAAATATATTTTACTCCTGTAGCAGTGTTGTAGTCGAGTCCACCAGTCCTGAGGCTGAGGCTGATCAAAAAAGACTGCATGTCGTTGCATGACCGGCAGAAGGGCCTCAGCATGTGTTCCTGGCAGAAGGGCCTTAACACTAACTTGAAAACCATTGGCTCTTTTCATATGAAATTAAAATAGTGTGATATTTTTTAGATCCGTCTGTCAGTTTATCAAGTGCATATATCAAACCAGGCAATATTTCTCAAATTGGAGAAAAATCGCTGTTAAGGCCCTTCTGCCAGGAACATATGCTAAGGCCTTTCTGCCATCCACATGACGACATGTACCTATGCCAGATGATAGGTACAGGTGACTTGGTCAGAGGCTAAGGCCTAGACTGCCCAAAGTTGCCTTAAAAGTCAGTCTTGACTTCAACACTGTTCTTTAGTAAACATTTTGAAATCTCAAGTTGCTTTTTTGTGTATACACACATCTGTGTTTATGCAATGGCAGTTCAGCAATGCTAAGGGGGTGGGGTCATACAGGCAAGTAATTCATTGCAAATGTGACATGCTTGTGGTAACCTTGCATTTTGCCTTAAATTAAATGTCATTAGCTACATGTAAATGAAATAATTGTCTCTATCTCTTCTTCAACATTTTTTTCTTAGATTCAAGCAACAGGATTTCACAGTACCCCAATTTTATTCTTTTTTCTGGCAAATTTAACCTCTAGAATTTCTATCCTACAGTCCAGTGGCCATGTCAATCCTATGTTTTCTGTGGTTTGGTTTCAGTTTGGAGACTTATAGCATTCAGTAATAGAATCATGCAGCACATTTATGTAGTATTTCAGTTATCTTCATTCATGGTCCATTTCATGCCTTCAATATTTGTGCCATATCTCTGTTTAATATTTAAAGGTGGTGGATCCTTTTTGCATGCCTTAAAAATAAAATTGTGCAAATACACTAGTATATGGAAAATACATATACCATTTCAGAATCCTTAGCAAAGAATATGAGGTAGAAACTTGATTTTGTTTGAATTGCTTTGATATTAGATTTTGAATCGAATTATCATATTGCACATACATAAATTACTAGTCTATCTTCAGAACCTTACCCTTCATTTTAGTGGGTCTTTATAATGAATGAGGAATTTCCTTACAAATTAGAAGCGTGTGGCGAATGCATATTACTCAAATCCTACATACCGGTAATTATTGATATTCAAATTTTGCATACCTAGCCTTCACAAGTAGTTCTAGAGCTAAGTCATGTTTTGTTGTGATTTTGGCATCTACAAAAGGGGTACCCTGCCTGTTACTGTTACAGATTACTTATCCTGGCCATCTATCCAGAATAGCTTGTACCTAGTTGATTTTTTATCTCATAATTTATATGAATATTCAACGTTTGGTTCCTGTCCAATATCTTTTGTTTGTTTTTGGAGGGGTATTTAAAACATAGTGATTTGATTGGAGTGGGGGGTTAAAAAATTTCCGTTTTCAAAATTTTTTGTGTGAATGTAAAGTTTGTAATATATGTAATATATAATTTCACAGGTACCCTAACACAAAGAATTCGTTTTTGAAATGAACAATATGTCTTTTCTCTCTTTTTCACCCAGATAATGAACAAGTTTCGGTGGTATGATGATGGCCTTTCATGACGAATAGAGCACCACTCAGCATCTATTCACAAAATGTCCAGGATGTAATATTTGCATATCGGCTGACATCATTTGCATAAAGCAAACCATCATTTGCATAGACAACGCATCATTGAACTTTTAACCGATACTCCAAATCTTGAACAATCATTGTTTTGTATCTGGGATTTCATCATTCTAGTTCTCTGATAAGTCATCCAGAAAGCTTGAACATGAGGAGGGATATGCAAATGACTCCTAATAAGCATACTCATGAATATGTAGATTATGCAAATCAGCCAAGGATGTGAACCGCTGCCACCAAAAGCGACACTTTACACTCTGTACATATGTATAGCAAGTCGTGCTACTATATGTTGCAGTGGATATTGTGTAACTATGTGCTTGCATCAAGTGCTCCTACAAGACTGTGTCCGAAGTGTCGGATTTAACCTGTTGGCTCCAGAAACCGGGTGTACCATGTGTTAACTCTATGGGATTGACACAATCTTGGAGGCAATGGGTTAATGTGTATCAGCTTCGAAGCCACGCTGACTCGATTGCACCTGCACTTTTTCAACGAACCTCTCTGTGCTTGCATATGTACTACAGTTGTTCTTTGGTGTTGGGCAAATATTTTCACACATGATGTGAAATCATGCAATGCTTGGATGAAATTATTTTTAATCAATCTGATAATAGTATACGATATTTGATGAATTGTACAAAGTCATTTGTGGGCACTTGGGTATGTATTATTATTATTGAAAGATAATGTATAGATAAGTAGTTGTTTGATTATTGTTGAGAAATCATTAAATCTGAACAATATTTGTGTCATTGTGCAATCAAAATGTTCTTTTCCCATGTGGGAAAATAAACTAAAAATGTCTTGTTGTACATGATGTAGTTTTTTGTCCAATCTTGTAAGTGAGAGTGATATGTTAGTGGAATAACGGAAGTTAATGTAACCATTATCACCTTGTGCTGTTTTCACCCAGTATTGTAATAAAGTACATTCGGCAGATGGAATTGGAAAGTGGGAACTAGCATCCTATCTCAATAATTATGAACTAGTTAATAAAATATATATTTTGCTATATAAATCTTGCAATGTCGTAACATGAACATAGTCTGGAATAAAATCAAGTGTAGCTAAGCATTATTACAGCAAATTATCCATTATGGTGATAATCTATTTTGATACTGATTATTAATATCGCTAAAAAAATTCCTTGCAAGCTGAGAACCATAGAGAGAGAATTCTGAAACCAAGCTGTGATTCTCTGTACATTAGCTGGCAAAGAAACTTCAACCAATCTGCTGAGGGAATTTAGTTTGTTCATCGAAGTTCAAGCTGATTAGTTTGTTAATCTGTTGCCTAGAAACTGTAACAGAATTAAAAAAATATGAGGTATAGCCTTTGACCCAGTATTGTCCAATGTCCAATCATAACTCAACGTGTTATTGTAGCCTTATTGGCTAATCCTTGAATTGAGTTCACAAAAAACTTGCCTCTTCATTAAAATTGAATCAGTGACTTCACAAAGGCCCCAAGTTCACATGTATTCAAATGGGGACTTGGGTCCTTTCTGAATTCACTGATTCAATTGTAGACAAGTGGTTAAGGGTAAGCAGTCCAGCAATGAGATGGAATTCCAAATATGCAAGGCATTCCATGAATTCCTTGAGGGGGTGTGTCACCTGGCAGTGATGATTGTTCATTTCCATTAACTAATAGATTCGATTGAATAAATGAATAAAAATGAATTAAAAATGAATTATTGCCATTGAACATGTACAAATTTACAAATGGTATGGATGGGTGACGGAATATTTTAAATTATTTTATGTAAAGTTGATACTGGTATTGAAATTAAATAACCCTATACTTGTTGTAGTCTGATGTTGCTCTGACTTAAAAATGTGTTTTGACAATGGCGGATCCAGTTGCAGCATGTCACACATGGTTGTACCCACCATTGGATGTGTCCTATTTGCACTGTGTCATGATGTCCTACACACATTTCTGAGCCAGTTTGATGTCGTGACCACAACATCAAATTGGTTCCATAGACCATGTATGGGATTACATGAAAATGGAATGCTGAATTGTGACATTGGCTTATGACCCCATACACTTTCATCTGTATGGGTGATTGTCAAAAGAAATTGTATAGAAGTAGCAAATCATCATAATTTAAATCGCTTGTCGAGGCTTATACACATTGCATTATAGAATCTTGTTTCAATGGGTACCATGAATTTAATTAAAGAATTAACAGATAAAGAAATTCTCCAGCAATATATTTATGCAAATGCTGATGGAATGGTAATACAAGATGAATACCCCCTCCCCCCTCCCCCAGTTGTACAGATGACTCCGCATAACTTGACGTCGCACAAGTCGATTTATCGCCTATGTTGAATATTTTTGACAGTACCACTTTGCTCTGTGCTTTTTCAATGGGAAGTTATTCTTGTAAGTCGATTTTTTAAATCGAATTTCGCCTATCTCAAACATATTTTCAAGTCCCAAAAGGAGCAAACATGTGTTAAATCATTCACCTAGGTCGAAGTAGCCATAACTGTCATTCTTGATGATCTTAATTAGGGTTGACCTTTTGATCTGTGCCTGTCAGCATGACCGTAAAGATGTCATAAATTACCCATTCCCTCTCTGCCTTTCTCATTTTTCCTGTACATTGGTACAGTTTTGACAGCCTCGAATTCCCTATACATGTTTCCTTCATCTATAACGTAGAATTGTATACAAAACTGTAACTCGAATATCGACTGAGTCAACGTGATTGTTTGGTCCCCAGTGATTCACTTAGGCGAAGTTTACTGTATATCATCTAATTTCCATAAAGTGAGACCAAGGGTTTGTAGGCCATAGCTTGTGAGTGCTACCATGCATGTTCTATTTAAATCATCGTCGTAAGTGAAAGGGCAAGATGGCAGCTGTGTGTACACATTGCCATTTTGCCCTTTACTATGTGAACAAAAATAACTTTCATTAAACTTTGAGGGGGGGCAAACCTGTTTCCCTCTTTAACATCTAAAATTATGAAAACTGATAGTTTTCAGATTCATGTTCATGTCCTAATTATAAAAAAACATATCTTACACATTGAATAAAAATAATATCTATACTGAATAGAGGCTGTTGTCTGCATAACACTCAATCACAAAGGTGTCTGTGATGGATTATTATTCATTAATTTTTCTAATGCACATCTGTTAAAGGGTTGTGGCAGATCGGGCTATTGCAATCTATTGCCATAAACCGGATACTCACTACGAAATCTGTAACCTGTACTATTCCTCTTGGATTGAATAGTGCAACTACATAACAAGCAGTAAAAAAAACTAACCCTTATTCTGTAATGGAACCAGCCCACCCAGACTTGGATCCACAATGCCCTCCATCCACTTCATCTTTCCTTTGTCGTGCTTTGTAACCTGGTGATAGGTATTTCTGCTCCCCAAACTTTGTGTTTCTTCTCTTTCCACCTTAGTTATTATTTTTATTTTTAGTGGGGGGGGGGAGTGTGTTTCTCTTACTTTCCTCTTTGAGGTATTTTTCTATTCTCCTGTGGCGCCTACCAGTCGGTAGTGTGATCGAAATCTAAAACAGCGTCGGGGGTCTATTTTGTGAAAGAGATCCAAACAATATTTTCGCCATCCAGAATGAAAGATATTGACCCCCCACAAGAGGGGGTGGGGGTCGCCGACTTGCGCCCCCCCCCCCCCGATTCACCCTGAGCAGTGAAGACCAAGTATTGCAATCAGTGCACAACAAATCTAGTAGTGAATCCAACTGCAATATTGGAAGACAATGTTCAATATAATAATGCCCTTATTGCCAATTAGTTACATACCAATAACATATAATTAAGAGAAGCAGGAATCATAATTAGCTAATGACTAAAAGTCACTGTAGAGGGTGTTTAGAACTCGTAACCTTTCAGATGTGGTCTGTGGACTATATCTGCATATTGTAAGTCCTCAATGTTCTTTTATGCCCATCGAAAGTCAGACATGCTCTATTGTTCTGGAATGCGTTACAGTTTTGTGTAATTTGTTTATTGTTGTGACAAGTACATTTAGTGTGCATTTTGTTAAGTGTTTATGTTTCTGGCGAATTGTTTTGTAAGTTAATATAAAATGTTTGACAAATAAGTCTATTTTTGTGTCAACAGTAGTAAAATTTGTTTTCCCGAGATTAATTTGTGTGATGCAAACTAAGGATGGTGAATAGCATAAGATGTCACTTCTTGTTGTTTTCAACTGAGACTATTAAATTCAATTTAGTTACTAACTCCCATAGTATGAATTAGTGTCATCATATTTTCTGTTACACATGCATCCATTCCTACCAGATTATTTGATTAATTTTTTTTGGAAATGAATGAATTTGAAGAATCCTTGTATGCTTTTTTAATTTATTATCATATATTGTAAATAGTTTCAACAACCAGTGTGGGAAAAGCAGGTTACATAAATGCTTGCATTGACTACTCATTGTTTGGGCAGCTGGTTTTGTGATAAAGTGTGAATTGCGATTTTAAATTATTGATTTAGTCAAAATGTGACCGAGTGCATGAAGGCTGTAATTGTTAGCAGGAGATGAAGTATCAGAGAAAAAAGACTTCAAAGATATTTTGGTCCTTGGTTTAGGTGTAACTCGTGATTTTTTTTTTTGGGGGGAGGGGTTCTATGTTTGGCAAGGTTTATTTTGACCTATTTATTATTAACTTTATTAATTTGTTCTTATTTGCCTTATTTTGTTTGTTGTTTTCTTTCTTGGGGAGAAATTTTTCAACACTACAATAATTTCTTCATCAATATTTAAATGATTCCACAAGAAATATTTCCCCGAATACATATCCAAAAGTTAAGAAGAAAAATGAGAAATGTGTGTGTTTTTGGCTAAAACGTTATTTAATTAAATTTATAAATATTCTAATTTTGGGATATCCTTATGTCAGATATATTATTTATATTGCCCCCGCCTATGCATACACAGTAGTGGTTTAGTTTTGCTCAATTGAGATTTATGATGTCTGTTTAAGAGACACCCATTTGTGTTAATGTTAGTAACTATGTAAACATTGTCACCTCTGTAAATATTATTATACATGTTGTAAAATAATATGCATGTATACGCAACAACAACAAATTCTTATTTAGAAGGCCCGGGACCATTGTATTATATTGGGCCGTGTATTTATTATTAAAACAAAACAAAACAGAAGATTAAGAGAATGCGCCTTGGTTTAACAATGCCTGTAATTTGTACATTGTATGGATTTTCTTCTAGACTGTTCTTCCGGTTCTGAGAATAAATAAGCATAGAAAGGAGAAGATGGACGATTTTGATGTATCTTGTGTTCATTATCTTATTTGTGAGTTGTGAAGGGGAGCTGGTATGAATGCTTCTAAAAGATTTGAAAAGTGATTGAAAATGGTGATGATGATAATGATTGTGATAGGATCATATTATGATATCATGATTATGATGATAGTATGATATGATTATTGTGAGAATGATTGTGATCATGATATGATTATGATAAGGATTCAGATGATGGGAATGATTGTTATGTCAATTTCATTATGATGATCATGCTGAAAGAAGATAATGTGATACTGTGTTAGTAATGGTGGTGGTGGGTGGCTGTGGTTGTGGTGGTGCGTACTATTACAGTTACATGCAGGGGGTGCCATGGTAGGGGGGGGGGAGTAATTAATGAAATTAGGTTTTTTTTTATATTTTGCCCATCCCCCCTCCCCCAATGGTTTCCCTCCTAAGATTTTACCCAGGTATTGCCCCTTTGATCATGATAATGATAATGATAATGATTAAGATGAGAATGATTTTTAGTATCTAGGTATGATTATGAAGGTTATACTGAAAATGAGATTGATGATTGTGATACATACTGGTGGCAGCAGTGGTGGTAATTACGATAATGATAGTGATAGTGATGATGATGATTATGATAGAGGGCAATTCCACCATGACAAGTTAAACTTTTGCTCAAATTTCCATGTCTGAACATAAGTTTTTATGTCACAAATCTGAAAGCTATCAAAATATTATTTCTCCTCAGGTAGTTAAAACAAATACATGTATATATATATATATATAATATATATATATATATATATACATGTATTTATATATATTATATATTTGGTCCTTTTCCATCAATCTTTTGCAAGCATACAGTATTGTCATGG
>JZLH01S0101756.1:0-14368 GCA_001188425.1 Eucidaris tribuloides
GTGTACAAGACACTGCATGTCTTCATTCAATATGATGAAAAGGGATAGATACACTGCAAAAGCGGGAGCGTTGAATTTAACACCCATGGATAATCACGATGGTGAATTTCAAAACCATGAGTGTGATTTTAACACCAATATGATTAATCCTCACACCAAAGATATTACTTTTAACACCAAGCATGTTGAGAAATTCAACCGTTGTCATACATTCACATGCATGGGACAATAAGTCGGGAGTAAATTCACCACCCCCATTTTTTCAGTGGATGTTTTCCCTGTTATCAATAGTTTGCACCAAAAAAAAGACTTTCGACGTACGAGTATTTTTCGCAGCGTCACATTATTGCGTGATTTGGAAAATAAAAAGGTGATGAACTAAAAAAGTGCACACCGCGTTGTTTCAACATAATTATTTAATATTATGCAATGTTTTACCACTGACCATTCCAGTACCGAAAATTTCACTCTAAACACAAGTGTTGACGCACAAGATAACACTTTTTAACACTTAACGTGTTGATTTGATATTTCATTTGTGAAAGTTAGGTGGTGTTGCACACGATTAACACAAAAAAAACATGGTAAAAACGATATCAATGTTAACCACCTTTAAATTCATCCTAACTTAACACCACAATGTTTGAATAATCGTTGACATTAACAAAGCTTTTAATATGTTTTAGTGTTAACCGCGTGCAACATCTCTTATACTTTCACAAAATATCAAATTTAAATTTCTCATGTTTCACGTATTTATTAATACATATCAGCATGTATGAATCTTCATTCTCGAATCTAACACGTTTAAGTGTTTAAAAAAATGTTAGCAACTGAGTAAACACTTGTGTTTATAGTATTGATAACCTACTCTACTGATCGAGATCCAGTTCGAGTTTTTGTGAAAAATTACGAATAAACTCCCAGAATATTTGATCGTTAATCACCTCAGGGCCGAATATCCCCATGAATAGAACCGGTATGTAATGCCACACAATGTTTGGCACGTCGAAAGTTCATTACATACATCATAGGACCTGTAAATGTTTAATTCTGGTTTCCTTGAGACGCGCTTGAATTGATTGCTTTCAGAGAGCTTGTCAAACAACCATTTCCATGCAACAGATTAATGTGGTGCGGTACTATATTAATATGAATTCATCATTATCAACCCCCAAAAAATCTTCATTATGAAAACAACCTTTACGTTAATAATTGACCGTTTTCAAGAAACGTTTACATCATTTTACGTGCAATTCGTGTCAGGTGTTCAAATAAAATTAGCTTGGAAACTAAAACACGCCTTGAAGGTAAATGATTTATTGTTGAGGGAATATGTTTTAAACAAGAAAATTGGATTGAAAATCAAACAACTTGAAGAATAATTTATTAAATGTGTATGTCATCAAAATGTACTACACGATGTAGCGAAATGATTGGCCTTTTTCAAATAAACGTTTTTTATCCTTTTACGCGTAATTCGTCCTAGGTATGCAAATAGAATTAACATGGAAACTAAAACACGTTTCAATGGGTAATGATTTATCATTATTGACGGAATATGTGCTGTAAATAAGAAAATTAGATTGAAAGTGAATCAGATTGAAAAACAAAATATGAAATATTTGTGTTTTCCTCCTGAACCACACGATGTACCGAAATAGTGTGTACGAAGAAGGCCGAGGATGATCCATTGTGTTTGTTCGATATCTTACATGTATACAAGGCACGAAAGTTGTATGCATCGGCACGACTCACAGAGGCCCGTATGGAACGCTTCATCACTCCAATGATGGAACTATCAATCTTTAACGATTCTCTGCCGTTCAACAACAAGAGGGGTTACTCGAAAACTTTCAGTTTAGGTTGATGGCTCGATTCGGGAAATTCTGCTACTGCTTGGATTTTGAAGAATGCGCTTTAAAGGGTAGCAACACTCGTTTGCAAAACGAAATGAACTCTTCTCAAACTTGGCCTGATGTTAGAATTTAGTTATAGTAGCATGTGTGAAAAACAGGGTTGTAACGAGTCACTATATTTTGGGTCGAGTCGAGTCATTTTAGGGTTTAAGTCGAGTCGAGTCAGTCGAGTCACTGAACAAATGTCAATGGGAACGAGTCATGGAATACTGCTCGAGTCATGACTTGATTACAACCCTGGTGAAAAATATGAACAATTATCTACATATAATTTAAAGGAAACAAAAATGAAAATGTAACCTTATGTTACCTCTCATCATTGGAAATTTAACTAACATCGCACTTAATTTGAGTTAAACGCACGATGCTTTTAGACAATTACTTTAAAAGCTGTGATCTTCATAAATGGCATACTCATGGCAAAAGGCGATGAGCGAGGTATTTTCTGTTATAACCTGTCTGTTATACTCACATTGAAGCTATTTCTTCATAGTTTCAATATCCTGTGCCCTTGCAAATGAGGGCTACTATACCCCAAATGTATTTATTGCAATTTCTGCAACTCGTAATTTGAATTCTTGAAACAAAGCACAAATATTTAGTAGTACAATGACGGTAAAAGTTATTTGATTTTTACCTTTTCATTGATATTGAACAAGTATTTATGTTTGTTTAATGTGATGGTGTGTTTTTTGTTGTTGTTGTTGTATAGTTTTGATATTGTCATCGTCTCAATATTAATTCATTATAATGGTATAAGGTACATTTATTTTATAAGTTTGCGTAATGATGGCGTATTCCCGATATCACTATACTGTATTGTAACTTTAAGTACACATTGAAACAAAGATTAACTACATTAAAAAATATATTAATTTCCATCCCACTGAAGGTGTCATGACACTGTGCTGTATTACTAATATACCTACAGTGTATTGTTCAGTTCATGATGTACGGTATATTGACATGTTTCGTCGGCGGTCATCCGAACCGTTGTATCGCGATACGACAGTGCGAAACTCATTTCAGAGAAAATCGACTTCAAAGTTTACTATAATTGTCACTTTTTGTCCCAAGCATTACTAGATGTTCATTGCTAGAAATATACATGGTAAGAAAGACCAAAACAATTGCTTAACATTGATATCTTTATTTTTACACAGAACCAAGAATCAGAGAAAATATCGCAAAAGAGCTACATGCTTGTAATTTCGGTTTGAGCGGTTTAGATTTTCCCTGTACTAAAACGCCATAGGGAGTTCAACAACGCTGACCGCATTTTCAATACGCGCGATCAAGCAAACCGTCGTATCTCTCTTTCACGTGCAAAGTCAAATATCACAAAAAATAAAATAAATTGCTGCCTAAAAATTTAACCATGTATAGAGTAAGACTTGTACTTTAATTTTCTGCAAAATCTCAAAATCGATATTTTGACCAAAATCGACTGATACGATGGTTTGGATGAACGCCGACGATTTGTTTGTGGGGAGTGGAGGTGGGTTGGGGCCATAAAACATTTCCGTCTACTTGCCATGAAAAGATAACAATCACTTTACAAGGACATGAGACTATATTTCATGAAGTTGACTTTTACTAATCAAACTTAATCTTAGACCGAAACAATTTTCATAGATATGTAATCATTTTGAATTTTTTTACACATATTATATGTTATTTGCATAAACAAAATGGTTTGATTGCAAAACTTGCGTGGGTTTTAGAGAAATCATTCAAAATGATGTGATACACATAACCAAACTTTCGGTTAAAGACACTATATAACATTGTGGAAGCCCCATTTAAAAATTGTTAAACTTTGCTATCTGACATATCTGACAGTGTTTGTATGGACAAATAAACACCCCAGAACACAAAAGGTCAGACAGTTATGCTGTCACTCGTAACATATATACAGATAAAGATCGGCACATGAATTATTGTCAGCGGACGAAAATTCTGCAACAAGGCAGTTTATAACTGCAATGGTCGTTCAATGATTTTGACTTTTTGAAAACACATAATGATCGTTGTGCTTCATTTCTAGACATTATTAGAGATACTGGTAGCATGGGCTTAGGGTTTTTAAAACTGTGAACTTTGTTATACTATGCCTTTAAAGTCAAACACGCCAAGTGAGTTATCTCGTCTGCCCGCACGATACGAGCATGAATGATGGATATGTGATCGCAACATGTTATGCCCGTACACGTGCAAAGATAATTGAATGCACATCCCCCTAATGACAACGCCATATTACTGATGTTTTCATGCTTTAGCCACATGTATATTCATAAGAATCTACCTTGCCCCGCACACCTAAAATATTTGCTATCCAATTCATCTCACATTCCTGCGTTCTCGGTATAATTTAGACACAGCCACAGATCGCGTGTCTCTGGCTTCGATCTACTTCCATCTCTTTAAAGGCATCGTATAACATTGCTACCGGTTTTTAGAAAAATAATCTGACCTATATGATTCCCATGCTACCACCATTTCTGATATTAAGGTCTAGAAATGAAGCCCTGAAAAAATGAAATTCAAAACGATAATAATGTGCTTTTAAAATGAGAAAATCGTTGAGCGACCATAGACTGCTGTGTTACAGAATGTTTGTCCGCTTACAATAATTCATCTGCCGATTTTGATTTTGATTTTGAGTGACAACATAATTGTCTGAGGTAGGATGTTAATTTGTCCATTCAAACGCTGTCAGATATGTCTGATAACAAAGTTTCACAATTTTAATAAATGGAGCTCCACAATGTTATTGTCTTTAATACCAAAAAACTGTCCTCGCGTCGCCGAAGCGCCATTTCTTGTTCATCATGTGCATCGAACTCGGGGTTGCTCATCATTCATTACCTGCAGAATGCTCTGTTTACATGTTTTGCTCGCACATGAAGACATCGAGGATCCACTTAAACAGTTTAGCACATGTCAAGAAACGGTCTACCACATTTTCCTCATTGATCGTTTGTTATAAGACGGTGGTTAAACCAGACTGTTTTGTTGGGATGGCAATTGTATTATGTTTAAGTAGAAAAGTGTAGGCCTATATGGTCTATACTTTTATTGTGAAACCAAAGAAAAGTTCTACAATCTTTCCAGACTGTAGTGTACCGTTTTGGGGATATTGATGCTATTTTTCACTACCTACCAATTATGAGCCTGTTACGGCCCGACCGGCAGTGCGATACTCATAGACTGAGGGTCCGATGGACCGATTGACAAAAGGTGTCCATAGATATTCGGTCTATGGGGGTTATCCGGCATGTGTTCCGGAACACAAAGAGATAGGGTTAGGGTTGCCATTGGGTTTCTTGTTCAGAACAGGGTTAGGTTTAGCGTTTGGGTTAGGCTAGGGTTGAGGTCAGGGTTAGTGCATGAAATAATCGTCGGATCAATTATCGCCGGAACAAATGTCGGACATTGATCTATGAGATCCTTTTCGATAATTGGTCTGTCAGACCTTCGGTCTAAGACCCTATCCCATAATCGGTTTTTGAAAATTGGTCTACCGGAACCTTTCGATAATCGTTCTATTGGACCCTCGGTCTATTGGCTTTCCCCATTACGAGCCTATCATTTAATTGATTTCTCTTTTTTCTTTATGTTTCTATTTCAGCAGGTGCCGATAAGACGAACGGCTTGCTCAACTCTCCGAGAGGAGACCCACTGGAAGTGTCTCATCCTTACTCTTCTGATGTACGGGAGCCTGGCGGTGGTCTTCTGGTGCCAGACCAGCATCGTAGAAGTGGTGGCCTACACTTACCAAGGAGAGGAGGTTACCGTGCGGGACAGTCCATGTCAGGATGGGTACACTTTCATTCCAGTAGCCTTCCTAGTGCTGCTCTATCTTGTCTACCTCGTGGAGTGTTGGTATAGTGACGTCAGAATTGAGATTCAATACAAGGAAGACGCCAGCACGGTGTACACCCGTGTGCGCAGGATTCGTAACGCCTACCCCGTTGTGTGGTGGCGCGCTATATCCTACCATTACAATCGTCACACGCGACAAGTAACCCGGTATCGTCATGGAGACGCTTACACAACCACCCAGGAATATTTTGAAAGGATCAATACACATTCTGCAGCTGGGGCATTCGATTTCAGTGAGTGTGGTGTCAAGGACGTGTCCCGCCAACTTTCTGGCGTTGAGGAGCACCCTTTGACCAAGATTACCTTCAACAAAAATTTCATGTTCCTAAATGAGGAGGCTGAGAATGATTATCTGTCACAGCGAGCCAGATTCTTCACGGAGAACGAGGGCCGAGATGAGAATCTAGAGACAAGAGAAGGGCTTGGGCTCACTGAAGTGGAATTTACCGATGAGATGGTAACATACGCTTGCTCCGATAAGCTACCGTGGTATGTATCCATGTCAATGTTCTGGGTGAGTTCTCTTTGCTTACTCTCTTGGCCTTTCAGAATTTTGATCTCGATGCAAACTGCCACAGTGGACTATCAGATTGAAAAATTATTTGGAACAAACTACAGTGGTGGCATGATTTCTGTAGAACCATGGCATGGAGAGGGAGGAACTATCACTCGTGTTAATACTGTCGATAGTAATCGTAGTTTGGAATCATTAATTAGAGATAATCGCCATGTTGTGCCTAGTTATTCAGAGGCGCTGCTGATGGATATTGCTAACGGAAACCGGTTACGATCCGGACTAACGCCTACAGGACCTGGTCCTCCAAACGCGGCGCAAAGAGGAAAACATGAAAATGGCGTGCCTGTTGCTAATGGTGACGGACACACGAGACATCATTTTATAAATGGATCCACAAGATCAGGTAGGCCCACAATGCATCGCTCAGCCACAACAGCCATTGGATTGTGCTATGTATCAAGTATATCGAACGATTGCGCCGCTCAGTCAAGTACAAGCGATTGGACATTGCGATCGCCGCTCAGTCCAAAAGCAATAGATCCTTGTCGAATGGTCACACGCCATCGACAAGTCTAAGAATACTCCCATCCCGTAGCAATTCAAGTAATATACTTGGAATTGGTCTTAGCAACGTCTTGAATCGCGTCAAACCAGCTGCAAATTCTCCACAAAGTACTGCAACAACCAGCGAGTCCGCCAATCGTCCACTCCTTCCTGCTGAGGACTCCGAACCTGGTTCTAACGTCTGCCCGCGTAAGCCATTGGTCTCATCATCATCCTCGACGCCGAGCGCGAGGCGGCACAAACGACCAACGTCACTTCCGCTGTGCTTCGGTAGTCAACGAAGTCAGCAGGAAGACATTGAGATGATCGACGACAATCACATTGAATCATGGGTACTGATGGATGGGGCTGGGGGTGTACGAACGGTCATGTGGCACCGAGCGAATGGTTTGAGTCAGGTCAATGCAGGCGATGAACGTATGGTGGTTGTCCCGGTAGAATCTCCTCCACCTTATGATGCCGCTCTGAATATGCAAGCCCCAACAGAAGAGACTGACGATGAAAATAACGAAAGTCCCGAACGACGGGGCGGTGTTCACGTGGAAACGTCAGTATGACCTCAATCATAGAGCTTCCTACATTTTGCTTTTCACAGAGATCAATCATTTTGTAATTTCTCGTGTCATGATTATCTGGAAATATTCGGAAAGTTCCAAAAGGATTTATGTGGTCAAACAGATTTCACTTGTTAAAGGAACTTAAACAACGATCACGATCACTACCATTATGATAACAATATAAGACATTTGGATGATATGTAATAAAAATATGTTTCATTTCCCTGATATGGGGGATTGGATTTAAAGTTTTGAGCTCAAACATGATGGACAATCAGATTTGAAATGGATTGATACAGGTCTTTAAATGATAAACAACGTACCCATGAAACTTAGGAAATATTGAATTTTTGTGCACGGCTTCAGATTTCAAGAGAGGCGAATTGTGATGATGATGAACCTCTACCCCTCTGTTTCCACACAAGAAAACTTTGACCATGCAGGGGCGCAAATCCAGAGGGGACAGGGGGACATGTCCGCCCATCCCCCACGATTTTGAAGGTAGGGGACACAATATAAAATGTTCCCCCACGAATTTACATGTGTGCATAAGTCTGTATTGTGGTTTGGCTAGTAATTTGGCAGTAAAAAAAAATGGTTTTGGTCGTCGTCGCCTCACCCCCCCCCCACCCCGCTTGTCAGAAGTTGTTTGGCTAGTAATTTGGCAAGTAAAAAAAATAGTGGGCAAAAATGTTTTTGGTCGTCGTCGGCCCCTTGCCCCCTGCTTGTCAAAAGTTGTTTGGCTAGTAATTTGACTAGTACAAAAAAAAATTGGCAGGCAGGGAAGGTTCCTGCATATGATGTCCCCCCCCCCCTACATTTATAAATGGATTTGCGCCCCTGTGACCATGTGTTTCAAACAGTGACAGATGAATAAATATTCACTCTGTAGCGATTGTCTTTGGAATACCCCGTGACACAGTTGAGAACATTCTAATTCAACAATTTGGAATGGTAACGATTTGTGTTTGATGCAGGGGCGGTGCTACAGAGGGGTAGGGGAGCATCCGCCCTAGTTTTTTTTTTTTTATTATGTTGACGTTATCATTTATATGTTACCTCGTGATGTTAATTCATCCGGGAAATTGATAAGAATATGTAGGAGTCGACTAGGACATGGAAAAGAATTCAGTTCATTGCACGTAGAATATTTCACCCACATTGACAATGGAATTTGTGTACATTCAAACTTGTGAATACATGTAGGAAATTGATGGTTGGCACATGTTATTATGGGATGCAAGTGGGTATTGGCTTCATGATGCTTTATTCTACTCTAAATGAAAGATGTCAAATTTTTGGACACGAATCCTTGCTAACAGGTATTAAGGGTTTATAAATAAGACACTTTATAGAATGTAATGATATAACAACGTGTTTTACTCCTCCTTTTCTTTCTTCGAGGTGTCTATAGAAGTGTCCAAATTCTTGTCAAATAATGAATTCTCTACAAGAAAATGTACTGAAAGGATTAGAATAGAAAATATTCATAAACAATACGTGGAAAATGTAAGGTTAATTCTTGACGATAACTGAAAATATATTTTCTATGCTGAAACCCTATACAATTAAAATCTGAATTATAATGTATGTGGAGATTCCGGATAAACTGATTTCCTGTGCTTTTAAATGAAAAACCGTGCCCACACAAATTTGTCTTCCATCAGTGATAAATTACAACTTCAATCTAAACATTCATTACTCTTAAATTGGTATCTTCATAGAAGTGAGACATTTCCTAAAATCAAAGCACGCTTGATGGAGGGGTAAAAAAAATAATGCGAACAAAATTAGGCCAAAAAATTGGCGGGAAATGCGTTCTACTTTGTCTGAGTACATATTTCAAATATTGCCTGCTCTACCGTGTGGCCCAGAAAAAAACCCGGTACATTGAATTCATCATTTTTCCTCTTCATTATCCAAGAAAAATTACTTTTGTTCCCATTTTTATGATAGCGCGTTCTTCTCTGAGAAATAAAACTCATTGTCAATTTTTGATCAGTAGTTTTTGTTTTGTTTTGTTTTTTTAGAGGCACTTTTGCAAAGCAGTGCATTATTTTCAGCTTTTCTAGCGGTGTTGGCGTCTTATTGATGGCGTCACATAGAAGTTACACGTAAACTGGTGCGTGCATACCAAATTAACATTGGTTCACAAAAATGGCTCTGAAATGGAAAGTACCCAATCAAAATAGATGATCTTGGTGTTATTCTACGCACGAAATATAGTCTATCACATAAAATGAATAAAAATGAGCAATTAATTTGGGAAACTACTGAATATGTAATTGTACCGTTCTTCTCTGGGCCACCCTGTATAGAAATGTTCTCTGATTAAAAAAAAAACCAAATGCTTTATAGTAATGATAGTAAATGGCACGTGTGGTACCGAAATACATTTCTCATAATAAATCAGCAATGGATAAAGGGAATTAGGTTCCCATATCTCAGTGAATTTGGTTTCAATTACGGTATATTTTCATGACATCACTTTTCATTTGTTCCATCAAAATTGTCATTTAGTCGTTTATAATTACATGTTGTTGCAGTAGCAAGCGTAATGTACGTAATATAAAGACAAAAAAACAGATTGAAATGTTGATAAACCAGAACATAAATCTAGAATGTATTTACTGCATGAACAGGACATTCTCTATCTACACAGATGGCATTACTCTTGGAGGCGAATTGATTTTCTTATTATTTTCCAAATAGAAAATTAACTATAAACTGAAATTATCCGAGTCTTCCTTCCTAATATTCCTTTTATTACTCCATTTGTGTTTGTTGATGTAACCGCATGGTTTATTCATCTGGTCAAGTTTAATTTCATGTCATGTCTTATAATGTAAGGTTCGTTTGTGCATACTGTATTTCCGTGTAATGAAACGGTGGGTATCTGTCGCTTTCATACTTGCCAACGATATATTTTTAGCTTCCAAAATATGCACTGTATGATTGTTTTATTATGTGGGAAGTCGGTTGCTACAAGACTTGCAGTATGTAATAATGTTCCTTCCTATTTAAATTCCATAGGAGACCATACATTGATTGATAGGGTTGGACAAATTTTATCGGAAAATGTTTAGGAAGTCTTGTGTTTTTTCATGTTTATTGAATTTGTTGCATTTGCCGTAAACATAAAAAATAATTAGAATAACTTCTCAAACAGTTTTAATTTACCTTCCCGTTTAATGAATGTTACTTATTATTCGTGGATGAATAAATAGGAAATTGTTTAGTTGATCTTTTTGTATGCCCCTGCTCGTAAGTTAGAACAGAAATCCACTTGTACAGATACATTTTGGTCCAAGCACTAATGTTTTGGAAAAGCATTTGGCCGTTTTTAATCACACGCGTTTGTGTGTTTGTGTTTGTGTGTTTGTGTGTGTGTGATGGCGTGTGTATGTTTGTGTGTGCGTGCGTGTGTTTGTGTATGTGTGTGTGTTGGTGTGGTGTGTGTATGTGTGTTGGTGTGTGTGTGTGTGTGTGTGTGTGTGTGTGTGTGTGTGTGTGTGGTGTGTGTGTGTGTGTGTGTGTGTGTGTGTGTGTGTGTGTGTGTGTGTGTGTGTGTGTGTGTGTGTGTGTGTGTGTGTGTGTGTGTGTGTGTGTGTGTGTGTGTGTGTGTGTGTGTGTGTGTGTGTGTGTGTGTGTGTGTGTGTGTGTGTGTGTGTGTGTGTGTGTGTGTGTGCGAGCGTGGGGTGGGGGGTACAAACGTCACGATTTTGGCTAGGGTAGGAACTCCGCAATAATACCGGCTGCGATTATATAGTACTGAAAGGGATATGGGATGAAAAATCTTCCGTTTATTTCTGGATATCGATGGTTTCTTTATGGCAAAATCTCTCGATACATTAAAACTCTCAAACGCCAAATTAATGTAGATGTTAATATTAATTTAGAGTAATAGCGAGATTTTACTGCTCATCTGTACTCAGCCTGGTTGCAATCACGTCGAGATAAGCCAAATTCACAACGGAAATAGAAAATCAAATATTGTAGTCGTCAAAATCCAACACATAATAGTTACTCAAGAAATATTGATAGTCTACGTCATAGGGCTATCCTTACTCTCTTGAGATAATTCAAGATTAACGGGTGGAAATGATTGATGCCTAAATTTGTGGTAGATTCACAATAAACGCAAATTGATAAGCTGGGTCTTTTTTACACTTACATGTAGTGTGTCCTTGTATTTTGCTCTTTTTTCATCTTCTTCTCTTTTCTTTTCCTTTCGTCGTAGGATAATCTGTGCATCCGTGATAACTTAATCAAAAGGTCATTATGTAAATCGGATTTTTCTAGTGTATTTCATGACTTTGGTAATGTACCAGATAAGTCAAGTGTAACGTAACATTCTTATTTACAATGGATCAAACGTACGTATCAAATTGGATCAAACTTCTTCATTCCAAGTAATCATTAACTCGTACAGTACAGAAGATGCAAATTTGCACTACATAACACACACAATGTTCATAGAGCTGTAATATCTCTGGCATTGTAAGAGTTAATAGACTTAACCCCAAGTGTGGCCAATCCTGTTGAGGGCGTGTGTACCATGAAAAGTTTAAACTAGAAATCACTCAGTGTCGTGGGCTATTAAAACTTTTAGAGTTTTAAACCTATTGATGAAATTTTGATGAAACATGATTATTAAAAACGCGATTGATACACAATGTAGTATTATCTCTGTTGTGTGTGTGTGTGTCTCCATGCTACTAGAATGTCGTGTTCAAGACTTGATTTTAAATTTTATATCATGATTTGTAATTGTTAATATCAACCTAGTATTTTGATGACTGCAACTATCTTGTGAATAAACGGAGGTATAACCAAACAAATTTATCATCGTGTATCATTTGTATGATTTCTGGAAGCTATTTCAGTTGTTGTCTTCTCCCATGGTAATATTATGCAAATTTGCATTTTGTACTAAATGGTTTTGAGAATTATGTTTAAATTAAAAAAATATATATATTTATATAACTATTTATTTATATTTATGCGTGTATATTCATTTATTTATTTATTTATTTATTTTCATTTATTTATCTAAAGTATTTATTCATTTATTTATTTATTTATTTATTCATAAATGCTACGCGATCATTGTTATAATTGACAATACTGGTTATGTGAAAGAGGGCATCCATGCTTTTAGGATATTATCTGTTCCAAAACAAATTCAAAACTGTTTCACGTCACATAAATGATAGTTTATGCAGAATAAAATGCGTAAAATTAATATCACTTGCATCAGGTTATTCAAAAATATACACAACCTGTGTTATTCAATTGAAGTCACTATCAGTTGGCAATTTCTATTCCAAAAGCAGAATATTTTTTAACAGTAACATTTTGTGATTTAACATATTGAGGAAAAAAGAGAATTCTGACATGATTAAACTGTAAAGGTTAAAGTACAAAATTTTCAGAGAGTCTTTGCATACGGCAAAAGGAGCGTTGTCCACTAATGCACCCGTCATGATTTGATAGACCTATGATAATGATAACAAAGCGTAAATCACAAAAGTGATAAAACACGTTGTAATGCACGTTATTCAGCCTTACCGAAACACAACCTTCTATCTATATCTCATTCAATACAGGGCCTCGATTTATTATTGCAACACCATCTGTTGCCGATTTTATGCAATAAAATGCAGGTAAAAGACAAAAAAAAAACCCACTTACACAAGTACCAAATATTCGATGACTGTAGGTTCCCATGGAATACACTTAAACGCGAGAACTCGGACTACTCTCTTCAATAATAACCATGAAACATGAACCATCTCTCCGCCTATTATTCAAAGCCAACTCAATTTCCAGAAGTACCGACAAGAACCATCAGAATATTTAAAACGAAATGCAATGTTCATAAATGGCAAGCCAGCACAAGCAGTGTATAATTACGAAAGTCAACAGCATCCGTATTCATCGTCAAAAGACCAAGGCTCTGCGCAGGAACATAAATCAAAACAAAGGAATACGTCGAGATGGCAATTTACGTAATTCCAGGGCAAATCGTACTTCGTTTACAGACCGTTCAGCCGGCGGGTTATGAACGCTACCGGTTTCGCTATACCATGTCATTTATACTTCTTAGGCTTCATTTTGTCATCCACATATTTATGAAGATTATAGAAAATCCGCTGTTACATTATTTCCGCTTTGAAATTTACAATTACAAACGCATACATTTCCCTTAACGACAAGCCCATTATCGTAAATTTGTTCTACATCACTGGCGTCACAGTGGGGGATAGGCAAATGCGGTAAAGCTACGCTCCGTTTTAAATTAAATTTGGGTGCAGCAAAAATGTGTTGCCATAGCATCAACCAGTCGCTCAGTTCTACAATTCCTGGAATTGTACTCAAATCTGACGTTAGTTAACTTAATATTTCAATCACATATATCCATCTGTTCTTTATTAATGTTATTTTATCGTGGGGGTAACGAAAAGGGGCCCGGGAAAAGTATAAGCCAAATCATCATGTTCTGGTGAACCGTTTGATTAATTCATCATCTTTCACAAAATATTGAATGGAATCAAAGGTCAAGTTTGCCTCTATCACAATCACATGGAATATTTGAATTCTTAAAACAAGATGACTTACTTCTGCATAACGTTAATGTACTCTATTCCTTTACACACCTGCGTTCAATATACTTAATATACACAGCCTGTTTCGGTACTTCAAAAACACATCTTAGCAGTTTCAAAATTGATTTCAAATAACGTTCAACAGTTTAAGAACATATTTAACATTGCTGGCATCAGTAAATTCCAATCATGATTTCACTTTTCCAATTTCTATTTTTTTCTAAAAACATGGAAAATGTGAATGATAAAAATATACTTGTGAAAAATAAGTATTTTGAAGATTCGATGATTTATATTGAAATTCCTTTACACACCTCC
>JZLH01S0101768.1:2930-17524 GCA_001188425.1 Eucidaris tribuloides
TATCACATGACATATGAGGAGCTGCTCGCATGTGATGCCACAAACAAATTTAAAATTCCATAACTCTGTTATTATTTGGTGGATTCTTGTCAAACCTTCGTTAATATGTTTCTCTCATAGTTCTGCTTTTATTAAAACCAACCTGACGTCAGGGTGAACCTTGCCTTTAACCGTAAAAAAAAATGGGTTATTTAGATACGTAAGGGAGAGGGAAGGGGCCTAAAGGGCACCCTCTTGAGATCTCGGCTGCTGATCGCTACGAAATTTTGCACACGCATAGAGTCTCATGTAAACTACAAAACTGTGTAATACAATTTTAGAAAATATTCATTATTTTTTTGTAATTAATTATGCAAATATATGCATGAAATCATGGTTTTGCCCCCAAATAGTTTTAATTAACCTTATAAAACGCTAGTTTTTGGCATGAATATTCCTTTTAACTTTTCCAACAATTTTCGTAAGAAAAAAAATACCTGTATCAAAAGTAATTTCAATAGATTGCATTTTGCTATATTCTCCTTCAATTGAACTCCTGGCACCCTCTTGTTTTTTTCCCTTTAGATATTTCAACAGTCGCTTGGACATTCCCTATGCATTAGGTATTAACTACACTGATTACAACGACACGGATGATCTCCCTATCTTCCCGCTGGCAGAAGTAAGTTGATAGCATTGGTGTGGTGCAACTTTAACCTGTTGACGACGGTTAGATTTTGCATTAACATGCATTTCGCATAGACCTTGTGACAAGATATCTTGTTTCTAATCTTCAATAGGTTAAAGAGTAGTGACATGATAGGGAGAGGTCAAACGCCTCAAAAACCACATGAATTGAAACATATGCCAACATCTACACTGGCGAGATTATATATCAAGCTGGAAAGATTTGTCTTGAATTTGTTTATTAGAGGAGAAACAGCCATTAATATATCGGTATTGAATTGATCTCTGGCCTTATTTGAAATCGATCCGACAGAAAGCTACATGACAAATTTCACCTTCATAGCATTTTCTGGTAATAATTGTAATAACAAAGAGGACACGTATGACTGAAATTTTCACAGGAGAAACTTTAAACCATACACTTGATTGTAGGAGCATTGTGACCTAAAGTGAAAACTACCTCAAATCTTGCCATTTCCCTTTAATACCATACAAAAATAAAACTGATGTGTTGATGCTAGGGATATTAAAGCTGTGTTTGTTTTCTCAATTCTCGCTGTCAACAATATAGAATGTCCGGCAATAGAGGGCCCTATTGTCTATGAGTGCATGCGCAGATTGCACGGTGGTGCGAGTAGTGTAACCAATTTATTCTAGCTTCCATAGACAATACATATGAACGTGTGCAAAATTCACTATTTTACTGAATCGGGTCAGAGTGTCACAAATTTGCGTTATGATTTCATGTGACCTTTACAGGTAGCATCATAATTCGTTTGGTATACACCACAAATTTTAAACCAGCCAAGTTTATGGGACCTGTCATTTTCAACCCTTGTGATAGTATAGAGAACCTGAAGTTTGTGGGGGGCCCAGTTCTCTTGGACAAGCGCGACCGCTACTGCTGAATGACGAGTTGTCAATGCCAAGAATTGTACCAATTTTATAAGCAATTTTTACTCTGGGGATCACTCTTTCTTCTCACCAAATGACTAAATGATATGATATCCTCCTCACTTTCAAAAGTGTGTGTTGGGGGGGGGGGTCCTTACTGTTTCATACGTTGAAACCCACTGTGTGTTGAATCACTTACAATCTCAACTTTTCTGTCCTCCTCAGGATCTAGCAGACGTTGCTACTACCATCGCCAGAACCCTGTATCTCTTGGCTCGACCTACCGCCAGTGATGCTGAGACCCTCCAAGCAAATGTCACGTTGGTACGTTAAATAAATTTTAGACCAGTGTTAATTTTAGACCAGGGTTCTGGCCCATTCACATGTATTATCTTATCATTCATTTAAAGAAGACTGGTTGATGATGGAAAACCTTTCCTCGGAATTCCATATTGGTTTTCAGGTGAAAGTATATTACATTTGCATTATGTTGCACTAATTCAGATCAAATGTAATAAATAGTTGTAGAATTGGCAGTTTAAACTGGTGAGGTTTCTACCTACATCTATACCCCCAGTTGCAATATCAGCAATTACTTAACATTATCCCACAGATTTATTTCTGTGGTAGTACTTTGTCAGCAGTGTGAATTTATGGAGAGGATTTGTTATAAAACATTAAGCCTTTTCTCCATTTTTGCTAGATTAACTGTTTGATCATTTGTTTTCAAGCCCTCTATTCAGGTGTTATTCAATCAGTTGTCGCTGTATTTTGTCTCTTAATGAATTCAGATTGCTTTTCATTACGGCAAATATTTAGGCCCCATTTTGTAACATTTTATTCAAACTAGGGCACGAGATAGTTCTGACTCTATATGGATATTGAATACTTACTGAATATTGTTGTTGCTTTTTTCTTTGCAGGTAAATGATTTATTATACTGCTTCATGCATCGTCCGAACTGTAGCCAACTTCGTGCAGTTGTAGCACATGATGAATTAAAGTGTAAGTGTTTTTATGAGATTGACCGAATGAAAGTGGACTGGACTTTTCAATTCTCAACCTGTATTAATGTTTATAAAACCGGACGTTTGTTGGTGTCAAGTTCTCTTGCACAAGTGCACATTCTACTGCTGAATGTTGTATTGTCAATAGTGAGAATTGAGCAATGAAAAAAAAATCTTAAGTTTTAATTTGTCACTGCTATACAGGACTGTGGTATTACTCATTTTCCAAACATAACAGTCATTGATTATCCAGCTTAGACTATGCAGTGTTTCAGCTTAAAGAATGCAATTATCATGTCTTACAAGTACTTTAAAATTTCAACTAAATGTAATGAAAATTTGTTACTTGGAGAAACATATGTACTTTATGTACTTGCTATACATGTAGTAAATTATTCACGCACTGTACAAATTGAAACTATTCTTGTTTTTGTTTTTATAACTTTTGTTCTTCTTCTTCTTCGTCTTCTTCTTCTTGTTCTCATTCCTCTTCCTCCCTATTCTTCTTCATCATCATGTTTTCTTCTTCTTCTTTGTCTTCATCTTCTTCCTCTTGTCATCTCCTCCTCCTCCTCCTCTTCTGTTTTTTTTTTTTTTGTAAGTGCTACTCAATCCCATTCTGTTTGTTTCCTGGTTACAGCTCTATCAAATACTCCATTTAGATTATACGTGGGTGTCTACACCGAAACGTCGTCAATCACTTTGCTGGTGAGTCGTCTCTTGGCCTGCTACCTGGGAGATCTCACCCCCATGAGCGTGGCTGAAGCTGTTTCTTCTTATTCTTCTTCTTCCTCTTCATCTCCTCTTCCCCTCCTCTTCCCTTCCTCTTTCTCCTCATCTTTCTTTTCCACCACCTCCTCCTCCTCCTCTCCTTCTGCCCCATCCTTTCCCTCCAATATTTGTTATTTTTTACATTGTATTACTCAATGCCATTCTATTTGTTTCCTGTTTGCAGCTCTATCAAATACTCCGTTTAGATTATACGTTGGTGTCTACACCGAAACGTCATCGGTCACTTTGCTGGTGAGTCGTCTCTTGGCCTACTACCTGGGACATCTCACCCCCATGCGCGTGGCTGATCATCAAGATCATTGCAAAGCAGAGGACAATGATCAGGTGAGTCAACTCTCGGTGGCATGGGAAGGAATCTTGTGAATTTTTGTTTGTTTGTGTTTTTTTTGGGGGGGGTTGAAGATAGGGGTTCCATCTAGCTCATCCTATGTACTTATGATGAAAAACTGTGGATAAGGAGAGAGATAAAAAAAATAAATCCCAAGGGGGGGGGAATGTAATGATGCAAAGAAATTCAAAGGAAATAAAAAGTATGTTGGGGGGGGGGGGTCGTACTACCTGGGACATCTCACCAGTATGAGTGTGACTGATCACAAAGACCAGAAGACGATGATCTAGAGAGTGAAACTCTCGGTGTCATAGGAAGGGATCATGTAAATGGGGGAGGGGGAATTGAGGGTGGGGTTCGAAATGGCTCATCCTATGTCTTGTGATGAAAAACTGTGGGTAGAGAGAGGAAAAAAATTAAAGTCGGGGGGGGGGTGAAATGATTCAAAGTAATTCAAAGGGGATAAAAGGTACGAGGAAGAGCCTACTACCTAGGACATCTCACCTGCATGAGTGTGACTGATCACAAAGACCAGAAGACGATGATCTAGAGAGTGAAACTCTCGGTGTCATAGGAAGGGATCATGTGAATGGGGGAGGGGGAATTGAGGGTGGGGTTCGAAATGGCTCATCCTATGTCTTGTGATGAAAAACTGTGGGTAGAGAGAGGAAAAAATTAAATCGGGGCAAAGTAATTCAAAGGGAATAAAAGGTACGTGGGGGGGGGTGTACTACCTGGGACATCTTACCCCCATGAGAGTGGCTGATCATCAAGACCAGAAGACGATGATCAAGTGAGTGAAACTCTCAGTATCATAGGAAGGGATCATGTGAATGGGGGAGGGGGAATTGAGGGTGGGGTTCGAAATGGCTCATCCTATGTCTTGTGATGAAAAACTGTGGGTAGAGAGAGGAAAAAATTAAAGTCGGGGGGGGGGTGAAATGGTGCAAAGTAATTCAAAGGGGATAAAAGGTATGGGGAAAGGCCTACTACCTTGGACATCTCACCTGCATGAGTGTGCCTGATCACAAAGACCATTGCAAAGGAGAAGACAATAATCAAGTGAGTGGACTCTCAGTGGCTTGGCAAGGGATCTTGTTAAGGGGGGGGGGGTCTTATGGTGTTTAATAATTCTGAAGGGGAAATGAATGGGGGGGGCTAGAGCCCCAATAGGCTACCCCCACCTACTGCTCTAATTGACTCATGCCATGTTGAGAGAGAGTTGAGTGAGAGAGAGAAAAAAATTTAGTGGTTCTCAAATTTTATGGTGTAACAAAGTTCGGGGGGGGGGGAGGGGAATAAAAGTAACGGGTGGAGGATTGCTCGGACTTAGTGAATTTTCAATCTGTTATTTGCTTGTCATTCTTAGACTAGATTTTAACCTACCTTTTTTCGCCAAGTATACCAAATATTCCAATTTGATAATTAGTGAAATCTTAATCTCCCATTTACTTCTCCGTCTCACTCTTGGACCAGATTTTCACCTACTTCTTTGCGCAAGGACCTGTTCCCAACGATACGCATGGATTCTGTATCAAGAGCACCGTGCACAAACCGGCTGCCACCTCCCCGGCCTTTGACAGTGATAACCCAGACTGGGGATCTACTGTGTACTCAACGTGGACAGAGTCACAGTGGGGGAAGTATTACGTCAGAGCCTTCCTGAAACCCAGCAGGAGTCAAGAGGTGGGTGATGGGAATGGTGATGATGATGGTGGTGATGATGATGATGATGAGGATGATGATGATGATGATGATGATGATGATAATGATGGTGATGATAGTGGTGATGGTGGTGAGAATTTGGGTGATGATGTTATTGATGGTGGTGGTTATGGTGGTAATGATGCTGGTTGTCATGGTGATGGTGATGGTGATGGTGGTAATGATGGTGGTGGTGATTGTGATAGTGGTAATGATAGTGATGATGATAGTAATGCTGGTGATGATGTTGTTGGTGGTGAAGGTGATGATGGTGGTGATAGTGATGATGGTAATGATGATGATGGTGATAGTGATGGTAATGATGATGATAATGATGGTGATGATGATGGTGATGATGATGATGATGGTGATGATGATAATGATGATGATGGTGGTAGTGGTGGTGGCAATGGTGATTGGGATGGTGGTGGTTTTGGTGGTGGTGATGATGAAGATGATGATGGTGATGATGATAATGATGATGGTGGTGGTGAAGGTGGTGATGGGTGATGGTGATGGTAGTGATGGTGGTAATGGTGATGATGAAGATGATGATGGTGATGATGATAATGATAGTGATGATAATGGTGATGATGATGATGGTGATGGTGTTGGTGGTGGTTGTTGTGGTGGTGATGATGATGGTAATGACGGTAGTGGTGGTGGTGGTGATGGTGATGATGATGGTAATGGTGGTGGTGGTGATGGTGGTGGTGGTGATGGTGGTGGTGGTGGTGATGGTGATGGTGATGGTGGTGATAATGATAATGGTGGTGGTGATTGATGATGGTGGTGATAATGTTTGTAATAATGGTTGTAATGACATTAATAATAATTATTACAAACATTATCACCACCATCATCAATCACCACCACCATCAATCACCACCACCACCACCATCATCACTAATGGATACCTTCATTGGTGATAATGTTTGTAATAATGGTTGTAATGACATTAATAATAATATTCATTCCTTGTGTCTGTGTTTTTTTACTTTCCCAACAGTCATTAATATTCTCCCTTGGGATGATAGTGTTACTTCTCTCCCTGGGAATGACATACCTACTCAGTCGGAGAATAGAGGATCTGTTTCCATAGCAACCAACAATCATCTCTTAAATTAGCTACCCAACTTCATCCAAACCAAGACATACGAAGAGACGTTGAAACTTCCTGTTAAACTTCATCACCTCTTGATGCCTTCATTGGTAACCAATAAAATTGGCTGGATTTCTCGCTTAACCCATTCGAGACTAAGAACGAGATATCTTGGGCTGGGGTCTATGGAGAATGTGTGTTATATTGAAATCAAATCGTCTCCAATGGTTAAATAGCTAAGTTATGTTCTCACTGATGCCATTACAAACTCAGGCGATATAATTTGGAGAGACTGTTTGTTTGGAAACTCACCGTTTTATCTGAAAATGATTTTGCTGCTACTAGCAAGAGATCTAAATATTACGCACATGACTTTTGAGCTTGTTGAGCAGCAAATTTATGCCAAGGGCAATGTTTGTGTTATCTTCCATGATTTTTTTTTTTTAATGTCTCTTTAAAATGTTGAGTTTATGCCTTGATTGAAATGGTGTTTGTCACTTTTTGTACAATATTGAATTTGTTAATTTATCTTATAACCAAAGTAGACTACATAGGACCAATAAATGCTCCTACCTATTATATGAAAAGTTAGATACTATTTGATTCATATTAATTTATGTAATTGTCATGACTACAGTAGAGTCTTATTATAACAAACTCAGGACCAAGTAAATGACTTCCTCATGTGAAAATTTTGCTATATGAGGGTTTCAGAAACAATATAAAAACAAGGAATATTTGTATATTTCCAAAAGAAAGTTTGGAAAAATGTTCTTCTCTGTAAGATAATTTTGGTTGATCAGCGTCCTTCACATTATTATAATGAGAATCTACTGTAATAACAATGATACATGTAGTAAGAACTAAACATCAACAAAAGTAATAATCATCATCTTTATATACAGTGGTGATGATTAATATTATATGTTGATTTTTTAATTTCAGTGCTTTCAAATCTACTTAATGCTATAAATGACAATTTACTGTATATGTGCAGATTGTAATTATGAATAATTCCTCTTTAGATGTTTACGCTCAAAGAAATAATGAGTCTTTTTCGTAAGTAATTAGGATAAGGAATATGTAAGATTTCAAGATTGTACATAATCACATAGATTGAATTGAAATATGTAAAATAAACACTTTTACCTTTTTTGGTATGGATATATCTTCGTTTGGATTCCACATGTAGATGTCATTTAGAATCTTCAGTAAATGTATGCCCCATGCATATATCACAAAGAGAACATGTTCAATGAAATAGACTCTTATGCCTACATAGGTCACATTTGGCCTACAATGACTACGGAGCTCGTAAAGTCACCATATCTTTCATATCGTACAATCTCCCCAGGGTGACAAGCTTTGACTATACAAATTTAGGCACGATTTCACAGGCTCCCCACGGGAATCGTAGCCTCTGCGATTTTGCTTAGTGTGAAGTTTGACAAATTTGTATAAATCGTAAGCCTGTAGCCCGTTGGCTTATCGTAGCATCTCTGGATGATATCATAGAATCTCTGTACAATATCGTATGATATCTGTGAAGTGGCTGAGGAGCCTTTGGGCAACTGCACTGATATCGCACGATGTCCGTACGATAAGTGTACGATCTCCGTACGATCTCTGTACAGCCTCTGCACCTGCCCAAACTCAAGGGCCCATAAAAAAAATCGCACAATGCTCGTATATAATGTGAACACTTACATTGTAGCCCCCAAAATCGTACAATAAATGATAGATGAAGTTATTGTACGGCATTTGCAGTCAAATGTGACACAAGTGTTAATGAGCTTGATGAATTATAAATTGAAATAACTGTACTTAAAGAGAATACACAGTACTGGTTGATTACTTGCAGAACAACATCATTTTAATATCAGCTGCTTTCAAACCTTCTGTAAACAGATGGTATTCTAAAAATGTCACTTCAGTACAGGAGAGAGTAGTTGAAAACAACACAACACTTCGTTTTGGACAAATCTTCTACACGAATCCCCACTGCTGACAAAGTGCTAACACAGAAATCAATAAGTGAGACAATGTTAATTGTCGCCATACACACTGCAGCAGCTGAGCGCACTCAGTCGGATACTCAAACTGCCAATCCCATAACTTTTTATTGCACATGAAGTGAATTAGTCCCACATTATAATGCAAATGTAATTTACTCTCACCTGGAAACTAATGAAAAGTAAAATTTTGATGAAAGATTGTCCATCATCAACCAGTACTGTGTATTCTCTTTAACTCGTAAGTGAAATTAACAACGTGTCATCTGCAACCTGCAAACTTATTCCAAGTGCCAGTCTGTAGCTTTTGGTCGAGAATGAGTCATGCAGCATGGAATCTGGTGCTTCCATTAATAGTGGAAATCAACTTTTCAATTATATTGTGCCATTCTGAACAGTATAGTACATGTATTTAAAAAGCGCTTGCCTAATGTTCAGAGTGATAAGGTGACGGTTTTCTGTTACTGTATACGCCAGATATTTCGTGTCCATGTATTTTCTTTATTTTGCTTCACGACGGAGTTCGTGAGAGTATATCTTCATGATTTTATTGTATTTGTATGCTCTTTGTACAGAAATGTTGTGAAATGAAAACAATTTGCGTGATGCTATTTTTGCGTTCAATAAGTCACAAAATTTTGCAAAAATAAAACCACCGCAAAATATTTAGCGTATACATTATTAGTCTCAATTGCAAATAAGCAATAGATGTCATGGCAAGTAGTCTGCTCTACTTTGCATAAAGGAAGCAAGTAACAAAATGGACATTTCTCAAAAATGACAAAATTGTAGACTGTTGATTACTTTGTTAATGCAACGTCACATCATTTTGACTTAAATATGTCTAAAAAGGGTGAATATTCTCCAAATTTTGAATAGGGTTATAGTAGGCTTAGAATGTTTAAAACACAGGAACAGGTTGAAAGAACTATATCATTTAGACAATAAGAAACTGAACATTAGGGGTTATGAAATAGGTGTCATCCTAATGTGGTTATGCAAGTTTAGAGACATGATGCTGTGCTGTGCTAAAGATGTACTGAGTGTTGGTAGCTAAGCAATCTTGGTCATGAGTTCGTCGGTTGTCTGGCAGAAGGACCCTGGCATATGTTCCTGGCAGGAGGGCCTTAACAGTAAATTCTCTCTAAATTGCCTTTTTTGATATTTGCATTTAACATACTGAGAGAAGGATCTTAGAATATCACACTACTTTGATTTCATGTGAAAAGAGCCAACGGTTTTCAAGTTAGAGACAATTTAGTGTTAAGGCCCTTCTGCCGGGAACATATGCTAGGGCCCTTCTGCCGGACAACCAACAAGTTATGTTATTTAATGTGCAATAATGGACCATGTCAAGTTAATTTGCATACATTTGCATAATATATGCATTCCACATGAATGTAACTATCTTTAATATACTCTTATGATGGTTTTATTTTCAAGACAAAGAAACCAAAAGTTTTGATTCAGGTGTAATATACTATTTATATGACAATTCTCATATATCATATATCTAGAGATGACTTCTGATTCACACTTGAATTTAACAACACTTTGGAAGTTTGGATCTTTTGGTTGATGTCATTAGAAAAGCAATCTAATGCTGTTTTTCTAAAAGATGTAATATCAGTATTCGTTTTAGCGAGAGTCCACTGCATATTACATTTTCAAACTGCATTGCGATTGGATGTATTGACTAAGTGATATCCCAAATTAAATTGGATGTTTCAATTTTTTTGCCACGCATTTCTCCAAGATCTGTAATTGGAGGTTCACGGGTGTACTGTATATGTCTAGATTCAATGGATTTGATATAACTTCATGCATTTGGTCAACCGTGATGTAAATAGAAGTGCAGTACATATATCCCATAGACAAAGTGTTAGTGGAGCATAGGTATTTCAAAAGGCAGAGCAATTTGAGAATGTAAATATCATTAGATTGGAATGTATAGTACATGTAGTTAGTAGATATCTAAATTATTTTCAATTATCTCAAAAGTTGCTTTGTAAAAATATATGTAGCTAAAAACATGTACATGTATATCATGTGTATATAATTGTTATTATGTCACATCGATTTTCAAAAATTTGTGTATTACAAAGTTTGGATTAAATAGAAATATTGAGAGAGCCATCATTAAATAGATTCGTTACACAAATATGGACACCACTAATGATAAACTACAGCAAGAAAAAAAAATTGGTTTTATATTAAAGGTAAATGACATGATTGGGGGTAGTCCTCAACTTGGGCTGAAACTACTTTAAAATCAAGTAAACTATGCAAGGATTCTCCTGTGAAAATCTTGTCAAACGTTGAATCATTCTAAAAAAACTAATGTCAACACTCCTTGTGGCAGGCAAACCTGGTGTGTGGCTCTCTGTGGGTCCTACTTTTATGGTCCCCCAATAAAATCAAAATACCAATATGTTCATACTTGATTCTCCTTATGTAAACAAATTAAACACAAATCCTCCCAGCTGGGAGATCCACTCTAGCTAGTGTGTAGCTGGTATGTACATGTATTTCAACTCATTTGGTTCTTGAGGCATTTTCAAGTGTGCCCAATCATGTCACTAACCTTTAATTATTGAAATGCCGATTTTTCAAGATGAAGATAATGAGCCACTACTCCAAAGATATTTGAATTGCATTTAGTGTCTTAAAAATCAGAATGTTAAGTTTTGAATGCAATTCATTTCAAAATCATATCATTGAATTATGATCTAGAGTTTGAATTCCATCCATATATAATTATAACATATAGTTTATGTTTACATTGTCACAATTGTACTTTTCTTTCACCAAAATTTGTATCTACTCAAATATTTTTGATACAACCTGCTTTCCATATATAGACAGATATTGTATCACAGAACTGAAACCTACACACTAGAGGGCTTCCCACTATTCCCGTAACACAGCTACCATGTCCCCATTGCGTGCACACAATCTGCCATGTTGGCAATTCCTTTTGGCTTAGACCGTTGTATTGGAATTGCCCGCCTATGTATGGTATAAAATACTGCAGCACAAAAGACATTGTGAACGACTAAGCAAAATGGCACCCGACGGGGACATTCTGTAATCAACACATGCCTTCTAGTATGTTGGTTTCATATATGTGGTTTGTGTGTGGTGTTTAAGTTTAAGCCCCCTTGCAAATACTGTAACCCCCCCCCCCCCCCGTTTTATAGAGCTATGATCTCTATCATTCTGGATCAATGGCCCAGCATAATTAGTTTGAAACTGTACACCACTGTTATTCAAAGTGCACCTTTTTCAAATTAGCAGCACATTTTTTTTAAGCTACGATCTTTGTCATTATTTTGGATCAATGGCCTAACATAATTGTTTTGAAAGTGTTGCCCACTGTTATTCAATTGTACCTTTTTCAAATAGGCAGCACATGTTTTTTTTTTTTGAGCTACAATCTGTCATTATTCTTAATCAATGGCCCAACATAATATTTTGAAACTATTGGCCACTGTTATTCAAGTGTACCTTTTTCAAATTGCAGCACAAAGAAATTGGAAATTTGCTGTCATCAAAACATGTGATATTTTCCATGCATACATTAAGTACATGGTGCAGGCCTTATGAGTGTCCTATGAGCGTTGAATCATTCAGGAGACACAAGTTATGAATAAAAAGGAGGTATAGAATAGGCAAAATAATGTTCTATGATTATGAGTAAATGTTTGACAAATGAAAACACCAAAGTCAAATTTGTGACTTGTAATATATGGCATAGTAAAATAATGTAAGGGGGGCTGTTTGTATATCATATCACCAGTGATTTCACGCACCGGCGAATGTTTGTAGGTTTGTAGGTATGAGATTCGCTGGGAGGTAATGTCATTGATGATATGTGTTGTCAATTTGAAATAGTTTGAGCAGTAGAGTGCAGTGGAAAAGAAGTGTAATATGAAAACTGGGAATTTCTGCGGATAACCCTAGATAACCTCAAATTACTTTAATTTGCTTTTACAGTTATTCCGTCAGAACATGGTAATTTCACTGTGGAATTTCACTTCACTATTTGAATGTGACCATTTTGTGATGTACCACAAAATACTTACTTTTAAATGAATTTTCCTTGGAAAATTACGATGTTCTGCAGGATTTTAAAGGAAAGGTCATTTTAGGGATTCTGATATCATATTGCAGAAAGCCTCAATTCTCATGTTGCATTACCTTTGCATACCACTGTATTTGATATTTTGTCACCTATAAATGTAATATTCATGGTCATGAATGTTTGTTATTTATTATTTAGCTATTTACTTTTCCCTCTTTGGTTTTATTTTACCTTTACTTTTGATCTTTATTGTGTTTGTTTGTTTGAGGGAAATGTCTCATGACAGTCACACAGGTTTCACTATTGACACCGATGTTATGCAAAGTTGTTTGTTTATTTTTGTTGTTTGGTTTGTATGTACATGTACTTGCAACTCATCATGTTGCGACAATGCTTTGTCCCTTTAACTGCACCATTTATATATATAATACATGAGAGTAAAATCAACCAAAAGTTAGCAACATTTCACTGAAATTTATGAATATGCATTGATGTTAAACATATTTAATATAAACGTCGTATTGTACATACTGTTGTAGTATAGGATTTGATTATGACGTAAAGCATAAGGGATATGAAAAATGTAAAGTTCACGTTGTGAATATCTTTCTTTTTTATCACATTCAAATGTGTAAAAATTTAAATTTAAGAGCATGATAAATATATCACTTGTCACATAATATGCTGTTTTGTATGTGTGTGTTTCTGTGTATGTGTGCGTGAGTGTGATTAACTATCGATCTAACGTTTTGTAGAATTGCACAATAAAGTTGGAAGTCTTGTAAACGTGTGGTTTGTGGATGTTGTGTGTGTGTGTGTGTGGTGTGTGTGTGTCGTGTGTGGTGTGATGTTGTGTGTGCGTGTGTGTGTGTGTGTGTGTGTGTGTGAGTGTGTGTGTGTGTGTGTGTGTGGTGTGTGTGTGTGTGTGTGGTGAGAGTGAGGTGTGTGTGTGTAGTGTGGTGTGTGTGTGTGTGGTGTGTGTGTGTGTGTGTGTGTGTGTGTGTGTGTGTTGTGTGTGTGGTGTGTGTGTGTGTGTGACGAGTGATTGTGTGTGTAGGTGTGTGTGTGTATGTGTGGAGTGTGGCACATACCTTATGGGGGTGTAGAGAACATAGGCAGTTCAACAGATTGTCCTTTATGACATTACAAACATGGAATGCAGAAACAGACTTCAAGATAATTTTGAATTTGCTGCTTATTTTGTCATTTTCATTTGAGTGAAACATTTTCCGCTCCACTATTTGTCTCACTTATCCCTATCCGCTACTGTAACTAAAATGCACTAATTTACACACACACACATGACACACACATCTACACACACACCAGCAGCAGCACACACACACACACACACACGACACACACACACCACACACACACAACACCAGACACACACACAGAATGTTAAAGTCACGAGTTTCTAACATTATGTTATCAATTCTGCAATGTCATATGCAATAGCACAAAATAACAGTCTGGACAAGACGTTTGGAATATATATATTATTTTTTTTTTAGCCAAATGCAGTTTTTCATCAGTCAGGAAAAGGTTTCTTGTCCTGAATAGAACAGGGGCCGCGCCACAGCGGGTCAGGGGTGGGGGCCACCGCTCGAGTGCAAGCCTCATTTGAACTTAGTAATGATATGTTCGCATGGGTAAATTGATCATTATTTGTGAGATCCTGCAGCCGTTAATATAGGGCTACGCAAGAAACATTCCAACTTTTGCCAATGACTATATATAAGAAAAAAACAGGTAAAGAAAAAAAACGACACAGCCCTCATTCAACCCATTACAAAGTGTAACACAAACGACGAAATAGTTCATGGTCGCATGCAATATTTATGGTGGACGTTTAATGTTTAGTTCAGAATTAATGAATGTTATGTATAGTTAACATTGGCATGTCAACTATTAAAGCCGATATTCCTAAATCCATATTGTGGCAGTTAACATATTGCATGAACACGTGGAATAGCACAATGCAACTAACTATACCATTATT